>JAQZBX010021678.1:15200-32185 GCA_029593785.1 Cabassous unicinctus
CCCCCCCCCCCCCCCCCCAGCACCTCTAGCATCTGCTGCTCTCCTAGAAGAGTTCTGGAAGCGTGGTTCCTGCACCAGCAGCCTCAGCCTTCCTTGAAATGCCACTCTCTAACTGCTAGAAATGCACATTCTCAGGACCCACCCCAGCCCTCCTAGCAAGAAACTCTGGGGGTGGGGCTCAGCCACCTGTGTTTTAAAAAGCCCTCCAGGTGATTCTGACACACACTGAAATTTGAGAACCACTGAGCTAGAAAATCCTTTGTCATTTACATTGATGCTGAAGTCATTATTGCAGGACTGCAGAAGTTGAAATGGAAATGAAAAGTGTGAGTCCAATAGTAAGTACAAATAAAGGTTGCAAACTCTAACATTAGCCTCATTGATAAGTCACATTAAAATTTTGATAAAAATGATTGTGGATTGACTATTCCTTTGTACTGTTCATACTGCTGTGTTATCATGCTGTCGTCTTGAATCAAGAGCTGACTCTTTTCTAACATACTTTGTTACATTGGGGAGAGGGAGAGAAAGAGAAGTGGATTCAAAATTTATTTCCTTTCTTTTTCTTTCTCCATCCGTTGACAGTTACCAATACATAATTATGAGGCTGAAAGGTAAACAACGATAAAAGGGAAGAAGAGAAGATAGATCATATGTACTGTATCGTCAGCTCTTGAATAATCACAACTCATTCTCAGTATCTATATTTATGTGTGGCTGAAGAAACTTATATTTAAAAATTTATTTTTAAAAGTAATTAGTTATAAAGAGTGTTATAACTTGATTGGTTCAGAAGCACTTTACCCACTTCCATGATAAATGGTTATTGGGTTAACATAGATATTTAGCAGAAAGTATAATTTTCAGGAGTTAAAAAAATATATTTGTTCTCCTTAGCAGAATAATATGGAAATTTGCTTACCAGACATTTATGGTATGCAGAAGAGCTGTCAAAAATAACTCAGCTATATGAATACTTCAGCTGTAGAATGGAAAAAAAAGTCTGACTCCAAAAGGAGTCTGGGTGCATGTTCTTAAAAGTTAACTCTGAATCTAAGTCTAAAATTTTAATGCATTTTGACTCAGAATTTTCTTTTAAGAGGGAGAAAGAAACAAAGACCCTTGAACAATTATGCGTAGCTAAAATGATTGAGCTTTTGCTAGAAATATTCTTAGTTTCTAATGTATTTAGACATAAAGACATATCAGAAATGAGAGAATAATGTGCAAAGAATTGCATGAGCACAAAGGCTTAATTGAAAGGAAAAAATAAAGAGAGAGAGAAATGGCCATGAGCTCTTAAGGTGGAAGTTGGTAGAACTTCCATTCTGTCCTTTATTCAACCTTGGCTCATCACCCAGCATTAGGTGGGCCTGCCAGGCTCCTGGTGACTCCAGCCATCATCAACTCTTGTGGCTACTTCTCCTAAGTGGGGTTGAGCTAGACTGGAGGTAGCTCTGGGTCAAGACTTATTTTCCTATAGAAAACCATCTGCAGTTCTCATAGAGCTAGTATGACTTGTGCCACCTTTTCATGATCGATTTTTCAGATACTTTGGATCTTAGGGATACAGTACTGTCAGCCATGGAAGAAGGCTGAATCCTAAATCGTGGCCCTCCTTTACAGAGTTGTCTGTTCTACCAAACCTTGTTTGGGTATACTGCAGAAAGTAGGGATTCGCACAACCTGCCTTCCTCCATTTCAGACTCGGAATGCTGCCCTGATCAGGATAAGATCAGGCTGGATCAGTTCATATTGCAAGTGAAATGCTTGCACCATGGAGTTCCTACATTTCACAGCGAAAATAGCTGTGCAAAGAGCTGGCCCTCGTTTGGGAGAGGAAGACCAGGGCCATTTGGCAAAGTCACCTGAATCTGCCTACTTCCTTGCTGGAGAGGAGAGCAGAGCCGTAATGAACAAGCGTGGGACCAATCCACATCTTTGCAGGCCCTTCACCATTTCTGAAAATGGCCACAAAGCTATAAATACCTAAGGACCCCGGATGGAAAATGTAAAGGCTAAGAAATGTCAAGATTTTTCACATCCCTTTTGCTTATTTGTAAATCACTGTGGCCCTTAAAGAGGTGCCCACCATTTAGCCTTTGGCAATTTTACAGTACCATTCATTTGTTTTCCTTTGTCCAAGAAGTCAATTAGAGCAGAAATATTTATGTTTCTTTTGAACACCTATTCATGCTTTTTACAAAGTAGGGTACAGAGTAAACCTTTCTTCCTGATGGGTAGGATGGGGAAAGTAATACCACTTAATGGGATGGCTGATAGGATTAGAGTTAGCCTGTGTGAAGTTCCAGGCACATGGGAAGTATGCCGTAATCACTAGCTATTCGTAACAATCATTATTAATACGAGGGAGTGGTGCCTAGTGAATGAGAACACAATCTCTGAAGCCTGCATGCAGCATCCAAATCCTGACTTTCTCACTCACCCTGGGCAAGTAACAATGTCTCAGTGCCTAGGTTTCCTTATCTAAAACAGGGGGATGCTAATAATACCAACCTCTGGGGTTATGGATGAGGATGCAATGAGTTAATATATTGTAAAGCCCAGGGAAAACAACCTGGCACTTAGAAGCATTGTCTTGGTGTTACATATTTAATTCTTTATATATGTGTGTGTGTGTATATATATATATTTAATTCTTACAAATCTCTGAGGTGTTTTTCATGACCCCCATTTGTCCAGCTAATGAAACCATAAGCTGGACATAAGTGGATGCCTAAGTCAAAGCAAATGGAAAGCCAAGTTCCTTTCTCTACCCCACACTGTAAGTCTACATATGGCTCTGCAGTACCATGTGACACCTCCAGTCCTGACTGTCCAGGCCTGCCTAAAACTGGGCTATCACCTTTACTAGCATATTCTGATTACTAATTGGTATCAAGTGATCTCAACTCATAGCGTGTGGTAGCCCGGCAGAGGCTGGAGGTTGATAGCACTTTCTTCTGTTGATTTGATTAAACGCAGAGGAAAACAAATCTCTTACTTATCCTTAGTATCTCGGGGAAACTGGCAGTAAGTGGGTTCTAACACATAACGGTGCCTGTTTTCTCTCCCCTGTGGGGGAAACGGGCCAGTCTGATTCGTAGATTCTTCCAGCTTGCCCCAGTTGAGCCTCTGTTGTTTCTGTGAAGAAGCCAAGGCAGGTTTTTAAAGCCAGCTCCGCCTTTTCACTGAGTATGGGGCATTGGTGTGAAACTAAGAGAAAGTCCAGAAGCTCTTCTGAGAATTTGCCAGTGAATGTCTGTCGCTGCCATCTGCTGGATGGAATGGGTATCAGCCCTGCACAGGATTTTTTTTTTTCTTTTTTTTCTGTGTGACAAGCAAACAGTGGTTCCTATTGTGGTGCGTTCGCATTTCATATCATTCTTTCTAAGTGTCTGCAGATTTGGGGAATCCCATGACAACTGTGCACCAGACCACCTTCATGTGAACAATCAAAAGGTAAAATTAATGACCATCTTCAAACCAAGGTACTATTTAACATCAGTAGTTCCCAGATCAAACTTGGTCTGTTCCCAAATGGTTGATCTAATTGGGTAGAAAAAGCCCCAAATCATCAGGGAAGGATATATGACAGATTTTGGACCCTCTTGTCACCAGGCAAAGTACTTACACGGAAGTGAAATTACCATCTGATTTCTATTGCGTTCGCTGAAATTCTGTGTTCATGTATCCAACAATCATTTATTGAGACTTATTCTGTGTGCCAGGCACTCTATCAGGAACTGAGGAAGCAAAGATGAATAAACACAGTTCCTTTCCTAGTGCTTACTTGACACTGTGTCTTACCCTTTACATCTCATTTAACCCTAAGATTACAAACCTCAGTACAAACTGAGGAATGATTATCTCGTATTATCTCATTTACAGTTCAGAAAACTGAAGTTTAGAGAGATTAAATAATTTACCCAGAATGAGATTTGAATATCGGGATAGTCGGGTGGGGTAGAGAAATAATGTCAATGGCAGGGACCAGCTCCCCACCCCCCATGGAGCCTCAGTCTTTCGGTTTACATGTACTTTCTGTTCTATTAGCTACAAATTTCCAGCAAAGTGAAAGTGCTGCAAAAACAGTAACTGGTGATAGCAGCAGATGCTCTGGAAAGATTTATCAGGAAGAATATCCCTTCCTCTAGCAAGCATTTGAAATGTATCTAGTTAACGTTCTTCTCAGTTCATAACTTTTCTTCTTAATAGCAGCCTTGGTGTCAGCAGCAATAGCTGAACTGTTGTCAGTTTGCATTGGATAAAAAACAAATCTGAATTTTGGTTAGCATGACAGTATATCCGAGTAAATGATTTGCTTAGCAAGAGCTAGAGAACAATTCAGATGTCCCAATTGCTACAGTTTCAAACCTTTAAAATTTGTTTTTCTTTCTCTCCTAGTAGAAGAATGAGGTGGGGATCCACCCTGGGAAAGTGCCATTAGTTTGGTTCTGGAGCTGATTGAGGCAGGCGTCTTTGGTGCTGGGGAGATAGATATTGGAGGGGAGTGAATGGAAGCTGGTGGCAGAGAAGGAAAGCACTCCATGCCTATGATAAGTGCTCAGAAAGTATCTACTGGATTGCAGGTGGGACAGGAGAGGGACTAAGGTAGGACTTTGGTGTCAGCCTGCCCAGTTAGAAACCCAGCTCTGCCACTAGCCTACTCTTTGGCCTCAGGCAGGTCACATACCCTCTCTAATTCTTGGTTTTTCACTTGTAAGATAAGGGGGTATAGTAATGTTTGCTGCATAGGTGTGTGTGTGTGTGTGTGTGTGAGAGAGAGAGAGAGAGAGAGAGAGAGAGAGTCAGTCCAGGGAAATAATCAGATTGCCTCGTGGTCCTTGCTCCCTAAATCTCAGCTGTAGATATTGCCAGCACCCATGGGTGGCTTCTCCAGAGAAATTACCCTTTAGGTTTGCTTGATGCTACTTATTTGCATATCAGTTTGACATACATACGCTTATTTTTCCTCTTGACAATCCTATGAGGCAGATTGCATTTGCACTTTATAGAAGAATGGATCCTGGGGTGACTTGGTTAAAATAATGAACGATTTTCCCAACCAGAGCCTGCCCCAAGGCAACCCTTATGAGAGAACCACCAAGGAAAATAGCTTATGGAATTAACAACTCTGTGTCAGACTCCCACACAGAGGGCGATACTGTAACTGTTTCCTGGAAATAACCCAAACCTGAATTTCCTGGAAGGAGGTCCCACTCAATTACACCCAGAAAGGGGGATAGCTATTATAAAACACTCATGGCAGGTTTCTTCTACTGAAGTTCTCTTCCTAATAAGTTTCAACATTGAAAGGGAAAGCTGAATGCCTAGTTTTAGATTATTTAAAAATGAATCAACTGCTCAGCAGCCAATGTTATTTTGCTGGTGGGACAACATATTGGGAAAAACTCTTATTTCTTGATCATTACACATGTTGTGTGAAGGCAGACATGAGGGGAAGAGTTTTAGAGAAATAAGAACAAACAGAAAGAATGAACAAGATGTTAGAAATACCAAAAAAAGAAGGTCTTTTAAAGAAAAGTATGAAACAGTTGTATTGAGACAAGTTAGCCCAAGGTTAGTGCAGAAAGTTGGAGACACTAACTACAGGGACAAATGAAATAAAACCTAAGTAACTAGGAGAAAGCAGGTCTGAATAAACTCAGCTCAGACCAACTAAACTTTTCTGTGTTGAGGTCCTGAAAAGTTTTTTCAGTAAGTGATTTGCAGTCATTGTGTCAGTTATTTGTATATAAATGGGCTTATTAAAAAAAAACATATTTGAACAGTTAATTTTAATAATCCTTTAATACATGCTTATACCATTTTAACACAATTAATTTGTACCATAAGGCACATACTTGGGTTTTGTTTCTGAAGGTTAAACATAGGCCCATTTAAATGATGACAAATTCCAGCTTTGCTGGGGTTGGAAAAAACGAAACATCACTGTGCAGTTCATAGTGGAAAGAGCATCCTGGGTGGCAGGATAAGAAGAGCAGGGAGACGAGGACCTGACAGGTTGTAGGCGCGCCATACACGACCGCTGGACAAATGGAGGGATTAACACATGACCAGACGCCTCCATTTCCTTTGTGAATCCAGTTACACAGGATGTGAACGTGGCCTATCATTGTTACTCATTCTGGCTACTAGAAATGAAGAGTTATAAAACCTACCCATGCTTCAAAATCCTAGTGTCTGTTCAGATAACATGTCAGCAGCCTAGGTGTCCACTAGACATCGCTTGCTCCTTTATTTATTTATTTTCACATTGTGGGATTTTATTTGGGTCCAATTCGTAGTACACAGCAACAATTAATTACAAGTACAATTTAAAAAGTGAACGTTCCCCCCACTCATCTGGAGGTGGTTTAATGGCACACACAAGAAATATTACTGGCAATGGACTGCTCCCTCAAGTTTTCCTGCATGGTTTTCACTCAACTCAATACAACACCAAGTTCAGCCAACCAATTGTGCCTTCTAAGTAGATCTGGAAGCTTTCTATCACCCTTTCCCCTGCCGCCACCCTAACCCCAGCCAGTATCCGCTCTTGTTCAGAGGACTGCAGCAGCCCTCCAAGGCTCGCCTTCATCCACTTTGGGTCCCTCTAATAATTTTCCACAGTGCCGCCGGAGTCATCCTTTCAAAACCAAAATCTGATTACATCACTGCTTCCCACCTCACACCCCAGCCCCCTTACCCTTTCACACTGCTTTTGGGGTTAAGTCCCAGCAGCCTATTCGCCCTTCACACCTCCTCCCTCTCTCAACTCCATCCAGTTAGCTCGAGTTCCTCCCCCTTGCTGTGCCTCTCCCCGTTAAGCAAGTTCCCTCTTAACTCTGCCTGGAACTTACTCGCGGGTTTTTCTCTCTTCTTCCCTTGATCCTGCCTAGAGAGAGCCTCTTCATTGTTTAGATCTCAGTTTGTAGCATTTCCTCCAGAACGCTGACCCCAGTCTGGGCCATTTTGTCCCTCTTTGGTTTATGCTACCAAAGCCCTATATAGGTTCCTTTTCCTTCAAAGCCAATCTCTGCCTGCCATTTGTTCAATTATTTGATTAACCTCTTTCTTCCTGTCTGGATCGCAAGCTCCTGAAGAAGGGGGACTCTGTATGCTTTTTCTCACCATGTCTTGGCAACAGGCACAGGGTCTCACATACAGCAGGCACTCAATAAATACTTGTTGAATGAATGAATGAACTTCATGCATATAGGCTGGTATTCTTAAAGGATAGTCTCTCTGGTTTGTTTTCTGCACAGTTATTGCAAACTGAATTCATCAACAGGTATAACATTGTTTACATCTCTAGTACGCTTTTATAAATGAAAAGCCAGGGTGCTCTTACAGTGCCCAGGAAAATGGAATCGTTTCTCAATTCTGCACGAGTAAGCTATTAAAATAAGCAAACTTGCTTGCATCAAATTTCATTTTTATTCCCCAAATGGTTCATCCTCAAGTCGAAGAAAATAAAAGTTTCATTTGCTTGAGACATTATAAATTGTAGTCCAAGAAAAGGTTCAGGAATGCAGCTTAAGACCCAACTAAATCAAAGCCTTGGTAAACTGATGGTTCGCAAACAATCAAACAACCTTTGAATTAAGACTCAAAAGCAATGCAAATGGGAAAAAAATTTAAGCATAAGACATCACATTTCAGAATAGAAAACAACTGTTATGATTTTAGAAATGTCAAGACAAGAAAGCATTTGTGCAAGCAACTGTTATAGCTAAACTTAGAGCTAAATGGAAATTTAATTTTCAGAAAGTTTTCTGATATAATACATCTTTCACTAATTACTCTTACATTTAAAGATAAATTGCTTTGGATAAATAATTTTACATCAATAATGCTATTCTGCAAATTGAATAATATGTTTTAATCATCATCTAGTAGAAATCTTATTGCAGTTACTTCCCTGGTATTTAGGTAGTATAATTTGTACAATAATTACTGAATAATCTCCAAAATAAATGCCTCACATCAGAGTAATTTGAGCGGTCAGTAAATCATCATTACTTAAATAAGTATGAACTAAGCTATTATTGCACACCCCTGCTATTCAAGCACTGGCAAAGAATTATAAACACGAACATCTTACAGCTAGAAGAGAGACCTCTAGTGTGTGTTAGAGAACTTTATATTGTGCTTCGGGCATAATTAACAAAGCAAAATCACTGCAGTCATTTTGAATACCGTGATGGAAGATTTTTGCCAACTATCATTCACACTCAATCCATCTTGAAATTTCTTCCCAGCAAATGTATGCTATTTTTGCCTAATTAATAACTTTCTTTTCATAAACATATTGCCTAACTCAGTGAAGTTTTCTCTGTGATGCAAAGTTTTAAAATTCCTGGTCACCCTTGCAACCTAATTAGTAAACATTTCACCTACTGTCCGCGTCACAATTGCTAACAATTCTTTCCATTCAAGCAGCAGCAGGATTCCAGAGCCAAATTGTTGCAGTCAGTGTGCAGTCTCCTGAACACCAGCCCCTTAGAGTAAGCCAAATGCCACACAAATATAAACACAAGGAATAAATCGACACATTGCCCATTATCCAGGAAACAAATAGATCCATTACTATTTAAGTTCACCAAGTCGGTTAGCTCTTGGTTTCCACAGATTCCCATATACGCAGGTGAATTCCTTGATGTAGAATCGGATTTAATAAATCATTCTATGGCATCAGTCTCAGCCTTTAAAAATCCTTTATTTTCTCCTTTTCCACATTAAAAACACATTTGAGATACAAACAAAATGTTGCTCTAAAAAACACACACATACAAACAAAACAGGAGGTCTCTTAAGGAGTCTACTGCTGAGAAGGTAAAAGCATTTTGCTCATTTTTAATTTGCTAAAACAATCCAAGCATGCTTGGTACCCAGAGGGTATTCTCAAATAAACTTGTATCTCTGGCTGCCAGCTTAGTTGATTGAAAACAGAAGGCAAACGTTTCTTAAAGAATCAGTATGTTAAACTCTTGTCTCTCCCCGCACCACCAAGGAGACACACACACACACACACACACACACACACACACAGTCGAGGATTTGCTTGAAAGTAGCCAGTTCTGTAATCTAAAGGCAATGCAGTATTTGTACCAAGTTATTTCTGCCTACTGTGGTGTAGCTCTTAGCAAGGAAGCCAGCGCCACGGGGATATCGGACAGTTCCTGCGTGCTGCTCTCCACGCAAGCAGCAGACTGCCCCATTTGCAACTTTGTTAACTTAGTTGGCTCCCGCCCAGCCGGCCCCCGAAGCACAGTCACGCTGAAAACGTTTTGATACCGGAAAATCATTTCCACGACAGTGCAAGCATTTCGTTCGAAAGCACAAAGGCAGACTGTCGACCCGCGGTGGCTAGGAAGTTGCGAGCGTGCTCGGCACACAGGACGGCTGTGCGGAGCACGCACCAAGGTAAGGGATTCCTGCACCACCGAAGGGCTGGCTTCCTCTTCCCGGCTGCTTTGGGGGAGTCGACCTCACTTTTAACGCGAATTCACCATAAAGCGCCCTCCACCCCTTTTTCCAGGAGGCGCGGAATCTTTCCTTTCCAGCCAGGTCCCTCTTGGGGGCGGGAGAGGAAGCACACTTCATATTTCAATAAAGAGGGGCAGCGGTGGAGGCGGGGTGGGGTGGGGGAGAGGGAGGAAAGAGGTCAGAAATGAGCCAAACTGCATCCCTCCCGCCCACCTCTGCGCCCCGAGCGCTGGCGAAGAAGGCGGAGACGGGAGGCGGCCAGGAAACTGTCCCTTTAAGGGAACCTTGGCCGCCAGAAGGGGTGGGAAGGATGCGGGCTCGGGACCCGGCGCTGCAGGCACCTCGGGGAAGAGGCGAGCGCAGCAAAGCCACAGCCATTACCTGCAGCGCTCACACCCCCACCTCCCCCCTGCACCACCCGCGTTCCCCGCCTCCCAGGGCGACTTCTAATCCGGAGCATGTGCCGTGCCTTTTTTCAGGGGAGGAGGTGGGGAGGACGAGGAATGAGAGCTTTTTAAAAATAAATGAAACATTTGCACCCAAGGGGGGGGGGGCTGGAAAGAGGGTGGGTGGGAGGGGGCTTTAAAGGCGCCCGGGTGGGCGGAGGAGGCGAATCCGGATCAGCCCGGCCGCAGACAGACGGCGGACAGCGCTGGGCACCCGAGGCCGCTCACAAAGGGAGCGACGCGCTCCTTCCCGGGCAAAAGGGGAAGAAAACACCGCCCGGGGCCGGAGGCGCTCAGCAGCCACAATGGCGTCTTTCACCAGGCGTCCGGGGGCGCCGCCGAGGCTGCGGGCGAAGAGTGGGCGGCGGCCCCGGCGGGACAGTGCGCGCGGCTGGGGGCGCCGGCGGCTGGGGGCCCGCGGCGCTCGGGCGGCCCCCGCCGGGCTGCTCTCCAGGCGCCGAGCTCCACGCCGGGAAGAAAGGAGAGCGCGAGGTTCGGGGGAGGAGGGACGGGGAGAAGGGGGGAGAAGGGGGGCGGAGGGCGGGGGGCGAGCCGCTGCAAAGCCGCCGCCGGGAGGCCGGCCGCGCGGAGCCGAGGGCGGGCGGCGCGGGCACGTCCCGAGAGCCGCGGCAGCGGCCCCGAGATGCGGCCCTCGGCCCCGGGACCCTGCGCGCCGGCCCCCGGCTGTCCGGGCCGCGGCCGGCCACGGATGCGCCTTCTCCGCGCTCTGCCCCGCTCTCTCCGCTCGGATTCGAGGTAGTAGACCGAGCGTCTGCAGAGGCTGCCCTAGAGGAGGAGGCGGCGGCCGCTGCCCCGCCGCCGGTCTGAGCGGATCCCTAGCGGATCCCGAGCCGCCGCGGCGGGCTGTGTGTGTGCGAGTGTGCCGCGCTCTCGCCCCATGCCTGGCACATGCGTAAAAGCGAGTTGCGCCCAAAGTCCCAGCCATATCCTCCTTAGCAAATAATAACAAACCCAAACCGTCAGATCTTACCTGAAACATTGAAGCACAAAGTCTCTCTCCAAGTCCCCTTTTCCTTTTCCTCTCCCCCCTTTTCCGATTTCTCTCCCAGCGATCTGCTCGGCTCGCCACACCAGAGAGAAATGCAATAGCTTGGCTAAGGTAGACAGAACAAAATACAGACAAGAGTTGCTCCAGGGCTTTGAAACCCCTCAAGGCAAGGATCAGGATACAATTAGCTCATGCCTCTACCTCCAGTCTAAATCAATCTCCAAAATAAAACTTAAATCAAATTAACTGATCACAGGGCTGACAATTGATCTCCTTCAAAAATAAAGCTCTACGTCTATGTATAGATAAATATACATATAGGAAATTCTTTTTCAGGTTTTTTTTTTTTTGGTGGAAAAACAGTCTCGTTCCAACCTCTAACTTGCTTTTTACCCTCCTCTTGCACAGAAAAGCTGATTTTAATCGTTGTGATTAGTTTTGATGTAACGTTTCCGCGGGCGATTTCTGCAAATGGATGGAGTGTTTCTTTGCCAAAAGAGGGAAAAGCAGCAGATGATGATAATTATAAGGATTGTTGGTTGTTTCTTTTTATTTGTGTTTTGGGCTTTCTCTTCACTTTCTCAAGTTGACCTGACATTGTATTACGCTAAGGTCGCGCAACTTGTTGATGAGGATCACCGCCCTGTCTGATCAAAGAATAGGTGATAATTTGGCAATAGAGCAGCACATTTTTGGTTCCTTTGGCGACATAACGTCCTAAATGACGTGGATAAAAATAAGCACATGCAGTCTGCTTTGCCCCAATCAAGTCTGAATCAGCGCCTGGGGGTGATACACAAACTCATTTCAAATGTTCAACCATGCAGAATTGCAAAAAGATTGAAGGAGTTACACTGCATTTTTTTTTTTTTGAAAAGGCAAAATTGTAAAAAAACAAAATCTACATTAGGTGTAGCCAATAACCTACCGTTTAAGTTTGTTTGATCAGTCTTCTGAACACACCTCTGATTCCTCCCTTCTCTTTGCTTCCCTCCACCTGGTGTATTTGGGGTGGTAGTGGTGGTGTATAATTCTATTATTTGACAGAAGCGCTCAACAAAGCTAAAGGGACTCTAACATAAACACATTTCCCCAGATTGCTACTCTAGTTCTGACCTCCCTCTCTTCTCATTACTTCCCCTCCCTCTCTAGGTCTTTGTTCAAAGAGATGGTGCTTGAGCCAGTTGTTATCTTAATTCTTTGTAGTTAGGGTGGAATATTTGGTTAAAAACTCAAGGGTCACCTCCCATTAGTGTTATAAGCTTGCAGAATACTTTTTGAAATTGTATGTTTTTGAGCACTTCACAGTTCATTAATTCAAAGACTTTGCTGACATTTCTTATGAAAAAGACCAGGCTGTAAGGCCAAGGATACTAAAACAAACAAGCCCCGCCCCCCCAAAACAAACATAATAGACCAGCCATATTTTACAAATACCTGTAATTGACAGCATTTCACAGGAAGTTTTTTTTTAAACCATCGTTTTACCTTCAAGGTAAGCAACTGCTGCAATATTAGCAGAAAAGGGAAGGGCCATACTTTAAAAATATATAGTCAATCAGATCAGTGCTATAATGACATGAGAGATTAATGTCATAATGAAAATCAGGAGTTGTTTAAAAAAATGTAACAAGTTCATTTGACATGGGTATCTCGTTTGAGGATATCAATGCTATATAAAAAGAAAATATAATGGCTCAGAAAACAAAACAAAATCATATTATTCTTTGCATATTCTCTCTCCCTCTCTACCCACAAGGCAGATGTATCCTCTGATCTGCATTAAAATTTTTTAAAAGATCCACAAACCCCCAAATCAATGGAATAATAGCTTTGTCCTTGTCCCCAAATGGCACTAAATAGTAAATAGGAGAATGTGGAAAGAAAAGGGCTCATGGAAGAAACATCCCCAGTGATTGACAGGATGACTTCATAAATTAAAGGTACAGCCAAAAGTGACTTTTTATCAAAATCTGGATAACGTTGTGTTATTGGCCTAGAATGTTAGAGTGGGATCCTTTGCAGGTATCTAGTCCTTTGACATCATTTCACCTATGAGGAATACTAAAGCAGCTTGGCCCGGGTCATGAGCCAGCCATTGACAGAGCCAAGAAGAGGCCATAAGAGGCGGGACTAGAAGATAGATGAGTGGCCCTGCCCTGAAAACCCTCCCTGTGAGAATTTGTGCACAGCTTTCTAAATTGTGCCGACATGGTGTAAAACATACTTTTGGAATTCCCTTTCTGGGATAGTAATCAAAGCCTGTAGCACATTCTTTTAAGTGTCTCTGATGGCAAATCTTTGTGCTTAGTTTAACTGTTGGCAATCACCCCACCACACACACACCGCAAAATAAATAAATAAATTGGAACCAGGATTAGGGAATAAGTGGATGATAAAGATGGCCTATGCTATTTAGAGTCAAAAAAGAAAAAGTGACTAAAACCAGTGCTGCCATACTTCTTCTTGTTAGTTCCTAAACTAACTCAAGACTTGTCTCAAAATATTTTAAGCAATGAAATCACAATTAGAACAACTGCATGGCTTTCCAAAGTAACTGCTTTAACGGGAATGACATTCATTTGAATGAAATGTTCTGAAAAGTTCATTTTTTGAAAGTTTCAATACTTTTGAATGACATAACTTGTTCCAGAGGCTCTTTTTAAGTATTGAGTCATTTATATTTTAAAGTGATCCAACTTATCTGTTGGATCGCTGAATTTGCGGTAATCCCAGTGGCAAAATGTCTGCTGTAAGGAAACATTTTAATGTGGTGAGGATCTTAATTTTCTTGTATTTTCATGGGGACCCAAACTTGAAGCTATGGGAATTCAGAATCAAAGGTTATAGTCTAGAATGTTGTTGATGAAGCATGAAATTATTTTGAAAGCTTTTGTTCCATGCAATGCAAAGGGATGAATAAAGAACAAGATCCTCAAATCAAGAATGATAACTCATTTTAAATTTTAAAATAGGTTGTTAATGAAATGGCATGTGAGAAGCCTGGGCCATACTTTTCCAAGTACTGGATAAGACCTGAAAGTGGCTTTACTTCAGTGAGGCCCTGTGATCATAAAATTACCTGAGAGTATTTTTACCTAATTAATACCTGTGCAAGGGAACTTCTCCATCTTGTGGTTGCTACAGTACTCCCCTATCCCCACCTCAATCAATAAGGAATTGGGGGAAAGAGTCTATGAAAAATCCTTCTAACCTCCTTTTTCAATAAACAATTGAAGTGAAACCAGCAGCCTAACAACCATTAGCAATACAGAAGACAATGGCAATAAAATTGTCAGCTAGAAAACAATCAGGAAGAAAACAGACTGCTTTTTTCATCTTCCAGAGTCTCACTATCAAAATAAGTTCTGCCAGCTTTTAAAGGCATAAAAACAGTGATAGGATATTTTGAATTGAAATCAGGAGCTCGGCTAAAAAGAGTTTAGCGCTAAGACCGTTCTGGAAGAGAAAAAGGGATGTTCTTTAAAGGACACAGTAGTCCTGTTCTGATGTTAACGTGGGGACAGTTCATTTGGTAGCATTTTAGTCACTGAGCCCTCAAATCGCAAGTTTGCACCGAACATCATAGCTTTGTCCAGGGGTAGCCCCGCGGTACATTCTTGGCGTCGATTTGACAAGATGTAGACATTAGTTGCTGAGATGAAATGTGAAATTGAAGAGCCCTCCACTGAAGCAGCCCGACCAAAGTTAAAAATTACATTGCACTTTCCATTAGGAAGAAGAGAGATGAACCCTCAGTTTGGATTCAAATTTCCACTGTGCGTGGTGTGGGAGGATACTTCTAGCCATGGCAAGATAGCCACGCTGTTCTCCCTTCGTGGCCACTAACTGATAATATTTCTATCATTGTTCTAGCAGGATCCACCTATGACTGCCCCAGAGGCCCTGCAACACAGGAAGGTAAATTATGTTGTTTTATTTTATTGTTGAGTCAATTTGGGGCAGAAAAAAATATCACCTGTTTTTTATCAGCCAACCTGAGACTCCCAATAATGCTGTGGAATGTGCACATTTTCCTGTAGTTGAATAGAAGCATTAATGAGCTCAAACAGAATGGGTTTGTGATAGTCGGAGTTTGGCCACAACCACCACCTGTTTATAATTAGCCACTGGAACACACTTAGTTTTCTATATCACTGTTGGCATTAAGCGTTTGCAATACCTCCCTTTCTGAAAAAGTAAACCTCCTAAAGGTGGCATATCAGCTGACAGACATCATTTTCAGCTTCTCATGTAGTTCCAGATGGAAATACATATCGAGCCCTTCTTTGAGGCCCTTAAATCAGTTTGTTCTTTTATCAAAGTTTCTTCTATAGTTATCCAATGTCAGTACTGGTTAGTATCTCACATTATCAAGCAACACAGGAGGGGGATGAGGAAATCAAACCTAACTGGTCAGATACCCTGAATGCCAATTTAGGTAGAACAGCAGGAAAGCACACGTGGCCGGAAGAGTTGTGAAGCACCTGTATCTGTTACTAATATTTAAGATTCTTTGCTGCACATTCACATTCTATATTTTGAATAAATAATTACAAGTAGGCTTTATGACTCTACTTGAGTTATAGTCGTAAGTCTGCCACTTAACTAGTGGTGTGACCTGATCCTTTGTTTCTCTTGCCATAAAATATGACTGGAAATTACTATCTCCAAGGGTTATTTTGAGTTTAAATGGGAGAAGATGTGGAAAGCATTTAGTAAGTTCGCAATAAAAGATAGCAAGGGAGCAGATATAGCCCATGTGGTTGAGCACCAGCTTCTCATGTATGAGGTCCTGGGTTCATTCCCCAGTACTGCCTAAAAATAAAATAAAATAAACTATAGCAATCATCATTATGGTTTATATTAGTTGTTGAATAAATAACATGGTCTCTAGCAGAGTGTTACCGTCCGTGTAAGTTAATAGCACACAAGAAGGATACTTGTGCAATGGAAGATGTTTAATTTATCAAAATCTCTATGGCTATTTTTTAAAAGATAATAATTAAATCTTGTTTTATTATTCCATCTATAAATCACACAGACACCTCACTTTTTCACATGTAAAATAATGGGGTGAAATGAGAATTTCCGCAAGGTAAATTCTACCTATCAAATCATATGTCTCCGATGCTACTTACTAGGGAACACACTTTCTTTTCATCCCTTTGAGGATCCTTGATTTTGACAAGAATGCCTCACACATATAAAACAATTAAGCATTTTGTGTACTTGCTTGGGTAAAAAATGGGACTTGATGAGAATTTTGCCATGAACCTCTTTCTTCATAATTATTTGCTTTTTGCCTTTCAGGAGTTACAGAATCCCACACTAGCAAGTACTTTAAAAACAAAATCAAAAGAAATGAAAATGCAGTTCTTAAAATCATAAGAATTAAACTTCAGGGCTGATTCAGAGCGCTAAGAAATTGTTCAATCAATCATATCATGTTACTCCATTTTCTACATTCTCCTCTATTTACTATATTCTTCCCAAGCTTTAGACCTTGTCATTTTCAGATTGTTCTGTGTAATCTGTTAGGCTATCCATTTTAAAGCTATGCAGTGGCTATTTTAAAGAACCATTTTTAATAAGATAAACATTTCATTAGATATTTTGCACTATTTCATATTTCAGTGCCTCATAGTAAACTAGCTGGCATGGAAAGGTACTTCTATTTGCAGTGTAATGTGTCTCAGTCACAGCCCATCCAGTACAGAGCCACTTAGCTTTGCTTCACTGTTCTACTGTCTGAACCATGGCTGTTCATGAGAAACCCCGTAATACAATTGAGGCACCTCCGGGGCACCATATACATTTATGTAAGTTATTTCTTCGTGCATCCTTTGGGTGTCAGAACCTCTCAGCTTTGCTAACCATAAAAAGCCTGCCTTAAGCATATTACTAACTTTAAAACCCTAATGATATGGATGTCATATTTCAATTTTTAAAAAACCTTTCCCTGGTCCACCCCTGAAAAAAACTATAAAACTTACCCAATGGAATCATGCTACAGTTAAGAACATAAATTTTAT
>JAQZBX010021679.1:0-32108 GCA_029593785.1 Cabassous unicinctus
GAGTGGAGATAAATAAATGCCATATTTTGGACTTCTCAACAGTAATACTAGAAGTTAGAAGGCAATGGAGCAACACCTTAAAAATTTTCAAGGAAAATTATTCCAATTTAGAATTCTTTACCCAGCCAAACTATTAATCAAGTATCAGGTTGAATTACAATGTTCTCAGGCAGACAAGGTGTTCATGTTTAGTGCCCTGCTGCTAACCTGGGCTCTATTTTCGCCCTTAGCCCAGGACTTCTCTTTGCCTCTCTTCTGTATTGAATCCCTGTTTCTTGTATCTCATGTTTTCCTCTTGCTCAGTCATGGCCTTGTTCTCTAGGAGTTTCCTAAGGAAGGGCTCATCATAACTTCTATTCATGACACCTTTGGTCAGTGCGCAAACTGGAGGTATAAATACAATCTAAAAAAGAAAAAGATCCTGCTGCCACCAATCATAAAGACCTTCTAACAGGCTTATGGCTATTTCCATTTCAGGCAAAAATCCCCTGGGAGTTTAAGTTCATCTCTCCACAGTGCTGCTCTCTCTGAAGGATAAACAGGGGTTACACTCTTTATACCCTGAGATTTTAGTATATAAGTCAAAAGACAAAATGTTATTCAAGTATTAGAAAAAGAACACATTCTTATTCTACACTGAAACATCACCATTCATTCATTTTCTCCCATTCTTTAAAGAAAGGAAAATGTCAGGAGACCCCTAGGAAGTTAGTTAGACTCTTTCTCATCTAACTAAATAGAAGAAAATTGGTATTTTCACCCACATGGTGAACCCCCACATTTCCTTGATAACATAGAAAAAGTTAATTGGAAAGATATTTACATAAAACTTTGATTTGTTAATATATATAAAATCTTGTCACCAAATTAAAAGATAGCCCTAAAGGAACAGTTTCTTCTGATTTGACATTTTCATCATAAAACTACTTCTGTCTTGAACATGTGATGCTTCTTCCCTCTCAGGATCTTTAAGCATGGGGTTTTCTCTTTCTAGAATGGTTTTCCTGCCCCTTCACTTCTTTATTAACTCTATTAATCCTTCAGAGGGCAGCTCAAAAGCCACACCCACTGGAAAGACTTTGCACAACTCCCAGACCAGCCAGGCTCCCTTTATAAATGCTCGTGGTTCTCAGTACTTTTCTTTCTTGGCATTTATCTCAGTGCACAATTATATATTTATGAAATTATTTAGCTGTATGTGCCATACTCACTTACATACACACACATACACAGCCAGTATGTTCTATTGAATAGTATGTGTTTTGCTTTCCATGCATTCCCAGTACCTAACATAGGTAGCCAGCAAGTACTTAATGAATAAATAAGTTGTTAAAAAAAAATAGGAGCAGATGTGGCTCAAGCAGTTGAACACCCACCTCCCACATGGGAGTTCCTGGGTTCAGTTTCCAGTGCCTCCTAAAGAAAAAACAGACAGACAATGAGCAGACAATGAGCAAAAAACAAATGAACACACACAATGAGCAAACTGACAAGGGAGCCATCTCTGGGGTGGGCGGGGGGGAATAGAAGAGAAGAACTGGATAAATAGAAAGAAAGGGAAGGAAGACAGGAGGGAGGAAGAGAAAAAGAAAAAACTTCTAGGCACAGGCCTTGAGTTTAAGTGGTAATACTGATTTTTAAATTTTATTTATTTGTTTATTTATTTAGCTTTAGAAATTTCAGAGGTTGCCAGAGGATTTGGAAAATGACCCAGATATTTCCTCTACTCTTCTAATGAGAAAATGACTCTGAGAGGGAGGAAAACATGAGGCTCCAAGGCCTATCTCATCAGAAGGCAATCCTTCAAACCCCTGAATCAACAGCGTCTTTCTTTCCAGAAGAGTCTGCAAAGGGCAGAGCCCCTGTCCTTGGCCATGTTGTCTTCTTTGAGAATGTGGAGCAGACTGCCTGAGCAGGTATCTGAACACGGGTACTTGTGCCCTAGGCATCAAACTGACAGCACTGCAAGTTGCAATCCTCTGGGGTGCTCCGCTTGCACACTGTCTCCATCCGGGCCCACAGACCAGAGGGCTGCTGAGCTGCTGTGAGGGAGAATGTAAAATGTGAGGTATTCAGTCGAGAGGCCACCAGGCAGGGGTGTGGAGAGAAATGAGAGAGGGCCGGGTGGGCTGTACTGGGGGTATACGTATACTAATAAAGAAACCCCAGACTATTCTCAACTTTCAATTACTGCACATGGAACTCCTGCAGTCCTGAACAGGGAGCAGAAGGAGCCTCGATTTCCACATTCTGCTGCCTGAAGAGCTCTTCAGGGAGACATCTGACAAACAGGAAAGCCCAGGAACGGCCCTCTCAACAGCCAAGTTGCAAGGGAGGCTTTGTGCTCTCACCCACCCCGGGTATGAGGCAGGACAATGTGCCTACTGTCGTCCCGTGGGCGGCAGACCCCAGGGGCTCAGATGTTCAAAGGTGCTGACTGTCCAAACATGATCAGTTCTGAGCCTTGATAGATATATTAACAAGAAACAAAGGGAAACTGGCCTGCTTGCATATGAAGAGATATGCCTCTAACAACGAAAACAGCAGCAGCAGCACCGACAACTGACACACAGAGCGCTTGCTATGTGCCAGGTCGCATTCTAAGTGTGTTAATCTTCACTATAAACATAAACTTAAAGAACCTGCCATTTTTAAACCCACTTTACAGAGGGGGATATCAAGGTACAGAGAGGTTAAGGAATTTGCCCAAGGTCACACAGCTAGCAAATGGCAGAACATATGAGAACATATGCCAGTTTCAGAGACCAGGCTTTTACCTGCCAGACAGTGCTGCTTTGCTAGGGCAGGACCCATCAAGAATTAAGAGCGTTGGGTAATAAGCAATTAAATAAAAAGCACCTACATGAACTGAGCTCATAAACATAGAGGAAGGCAGTCCCTGGTCCATTTCACGCCCATGGATGGTGTTGCTGCTGGGCAACAGTGTTGACTTCTTTGAAATACCCCCTTCTCTCCTCACCAATCCCCCAAACAGACTAGTACTCAGGGGGGCTTGGCTCTGAGAGCTGTACTTGAGGATGTGCCATGCCTCTTTTCTGACCAGCTGCTTCCATTAGATTTCTGGAGACATGGTCCCAACTGGAAGCAGCAAATCCTCTGTAGAAGGGACGTTAGGCACAGGCTTCTCATGGAGAGAGGTCAGGGACAGGGTCAGTATTGGGGGCATGTGTATATCTTCCCCAAGTTCTCTCAGTCCCTGCCGGGACTCCCTGACTTTTTTTGGTTGGTTCCTAGCAGCACTTTTACAAAATACACTTTGTAGAATTGATTAGGAAAAAAAACAACAACAATTAAAAACAATAGTGGAGCAGGTGTAGCTCAGTGGTTTAGTGCTTGCTTTGTATGTACAATGTCCTGGGTTCAATCCCCAGTACCTCCTTTAAAAAAAAAAGAGAGAAATAAAAACAAAAACAACTAATTGTCCAAAATGTAGGGTATTAAAGAGAGCTGAAATTTCCCATTATGCTTTCCTGACTAAAATCCCTAGAGATTAGTAATCCCTAATGTCAGAATCATTACAAATAGCCATTGGGCCTAGAAGACATACTGAACAGTTACTTCATTCTCCTGTCTTCAAATAGGGATAAAATATATTTTAATCCCTCATTAACATTTTCCAGAAATCCCACGGTTAGAGGTTAGATTTTCATAGTAACATTCAAGTTTAAGATCACAAATATCAGAACATATAAGGAACAGCTAGTTTTATGGTAAAATAACTCTGAGTTGGAACTCTAGGCCAGTCATTTCTCTTTTGGGCAAATGGTATTTTATAAAAAGACCACATGATAGTAAATAATGATAAAATATAAATAAGAATAAAAATTAGGACCAAGGATCACAGAAATAAGCACATTACATCAAACCAAGGAAAAGAAAATAGCATGTGACATAGGTTCTATGGCAAAAGCAGTGTGGGACTGGATTAAGTAACATTAGGGAATTTGGAGTTTATTTTAGAAAATTAAACAGGACTATTATAATGAGGTTTGCCGTTTAGGAAAAAAATGTTCTGGCAGAGTTGAGGATTTCTGAATGGAAAAGGACTGAAATGACAAAGCCTATTCTGGAAAGTAGCTCGGTGTTTCATAAGAGAGATGTAGGTCTCAAACAAACTGATGATAAAATGCCCAGGACTTAGTAATTGACTTGAATGTAAAAGGTGAAAGAATTGGAAGACCAAGTCCAATTCTAAGGGTCTAAATTTGGGGAAAGTGATAGAGGGCTCTAGAGTTAACTAAGAAGGCATATTCAAGGGAGGGGTGCCAGGAAGTGCTGTGGTGTGCCTGGATTCAGGGCAGGTGGAAATATTTAGCAGGCAGGCAGGGCAGGGCAGGGCAGGTAGGGGCCCAGAGACAGTCTAGTTAACTTGAGGAGAACAGGACAGGCACGTCTCCAGGAACAGGAAACTTACTGCTGGTTAGAAGAGCTCTATACAAATTCCTTATCACCAAAGCCATAGAACACATTGCACCTTCTTTGGCAGTATTCCTAGAGTGGGAGTTTGCTTTGCTCATGTGTGTACACTTTACGGGGTACTCACCCTCGTCGCACAACTCCGCCCTGTAGGTAAAAGGGAGAGAAGTATAAACCCTTCTCTACTCAGCCCAAAGAACTCTTGAGTTGTTGAGTTGTGCTACAAGGCAGTAGCTATTAAGCAGATGAAATGCTGACAGGGAATGTGGCTTCCTGCTTTGCATAACTTCCTTGAAACTTTATTTTTAAAGTTTTTCCATTCTAATGCTCCTCTTTATTTCTCCTCTTTTTATGCTCAGGGAAATTTCTCCAACTCCTTTCACGTCATATCCCAGTGGCTTTAGGACATTTGCCTCAAGTCTGCCTGGCTCTTTTCTCTACTTCTCACATATTAGTTCTGACCTCGAAAATGAGATTTTTTCAAACTAAATTATGCTGTCAATATCTCTATTTTCAATATAATTTCCTGTCATCTCAGTCACCAACCATGGTCCATGTGTTAAAGTGCCAAAATGTTTCCAAGAACTGTTTTCCCCACTGAAATCAGTCTAATTAATAGTTGGCAAAAATATTAGTACTTTCCAACATCAACAGTAATATATAGGATCAAGGTTTAGAACATAAAATTGTCCATATTCTTTCATTTTAAAATGACCATTTGATTGAGAGCCATGAAACCAATAAAAAGCTACAGGGAATTCTCACACTTTAAGCAGTTTATACCTTTCTATTTGTCCCATTACAGAAGAGTGAGCGATTTGAAGTGATTTAAATAAATGCTTGCATTCCCTCTGAGAATGCCCATTCTTCAACTCTGACTTAAACAATAGGCCTATGCTTACTGGCATTTATACCCAGGGAACGGAACGGGAGGGGGTTAGGAGGAGGTGTACTGGATTTCTCTTCTCTTAGAGCTGTGATAGCACCTGGCGCTGCGGGCAGTATGTCCTTGTGTTGTGCAAGCTGCCCATACGCCATATGCCAAACGCAGAGGTTCAGACACCCAGAACTGAGGTTGCGTTCATTCACACACAATATGCTCAGAGATACGACTTCAACAACAACAACAAAACCCTCCCAAATGCATAAGAGAACGAGCAGAGCTTCCATTGTAACTGTAAATCAGGGAACTGAGACCTTCAAAAGTGGCAGCTGGAGCAGCATTGCAGAGCATGGGCTCTGGAGTCAGCACACATGGGCTGGCAACCCTGCCCTTCCCCTTCTCAGCTGTGTTACCATGGACACGTTACCTAACCTCCCTGGGCATCTGGGCCCTCACTGGTAAATGAGATGATAATTAAACTTCCTCTTAGGGTTGTCTTGAGGATTAAATGAGACAATTTATATAAAGTGATTAACACAATTCCAGCACACTGAGCTCACTGAATATTAGTTTCATTAATTATTTTCATCAACATCATGATTATTAGAATCCCAAAAAGAAGCGTGTGGGTATCTTTGGTGAGGCTGAGGTATGAGCTACAGCTAGGCTCTCTCCAAACTCAGAAACCTAAATACACAATAGGCATCAAATGAATGTCTTGGGCAGAGAATGTGACAAGATGATTTCTTCAGCCCCTGAAGTCCACGATCCAGTATTCTCAGAATGTTTATCAACCTTTCAGCCTGCTGGCTCTGTCTTTTTTGCATTGGTCGTGGTTATTTTCTACACTTTGATATCCCTGAAGGTATGACTGACTGAAGTTTTGTTGTACCAAGAAAGCTCCTGCCTACTTGTGGCTACAGACCATACCATAAGTACCACCATCTCTTATGGAGTTCATTTCTAAGAGAGTCACCTAAAGGAGAAGAAATAAGAAGACAAGGAAACCAAGGGCAGTGCTTGTACATGCATTGATGTTGAGGCCACACTTCAGTTTTAGGTTCTGATTCTGGAGTCCTGGGATAACTTCTTGTTTCAAGAACAGGAGCTGCCATCAGGCTCTTCACACTCAAGGATTCAGCTGAAATCATTAGAGACTTGTTAAGATATAGTTTCCTTGGTCCTGCTCAAACCTATGGAAAATGGATCTTCTGGAAGATAAGAGAGGCAAACCCAGGAACCTTCATTATAATAAGCAGAACTTCAGCGTATTAAGGTTTGAGATCCACTGCTCTAGGGTTTCATAATTTTGTGGGGGATACACACATACAAGTTGTTTTAATAGTAGGGAGGTGCCATAAAAAAAGATATGGGGGATAGAAGCTGAACAAAGGAGAGAGAGAGAGTCATTCTGACAGGTAAGTCTAAGGAGAATCTCCTGGAATGGGAACTTGAAAGGTAGTTAGGATTAACAGCAGAAAAAAGCTAGGCTAGGAACAAGGAGAAACAGGACACAAGAGAGACAATGGTACAGGGAACCAGCTATAAACTGAAGCACCGAGAGTAAACAAGTCTGGAATATATCTGAGCAGATAAGCAGGGCTGGGACCTGAGTGAGTGGGAGGAGGTTTCTGTTTTAGGAAGAGAGAGACAAAGCTGTAAAGCTGGATGAGATAAAGGAATGGAAGACCTTTAATGCCAGCAGGAGTCTGGGTTCTGGTGTCTTTGCCATGAACTGCTGTGGAAGGTTTCTGCAGAGAGGTCGTAATCAGATTGGAACTCTAAGAAGGCAAGTGTAGTATGGTGAGGTGGAGAGGGTTATTCAGGTCCACAGTCCCTTGTCTGCTTTCCAAAAAGCTAGGGAAACCCAAAGCTATCAGCATATGGCAAAACCTGACATGAAATGAAGCGGGGTAACTTCTAGTCATTACTTATCCAACTTTCTGCAAATATTCATACATTCTGCTGCAAAAATATTAATGTATTTTTATTAGGGTGGTGCCCTAAACTCTACTTGAGGATAATACATAAACTTTAGTTCATGTGCTATTTAATGTATCTGAACTCAGACAAAACACATCTGGGATGAGGGTTTTGATAAGGGATTGTGGACCTTTACAAACAAAGGGAGAGGTCTGGTAGCCCTTTGATGCCTAAAGACACCAAGGAAACCTTTAAAGAGGTGATTTATAAGCCAAATGTGGGTAATCAGCACCATCTTTCCTAGTGGCCTATTCCTCAGGACTACAGTTGTTGTGGAGATTTGTCCCAAAAAGGCAAAGTGGTCTGGACTTCCTAACTGGTTTGGCAGTTAAAATTTTCCTTCATTGTTACTGTAAGTCCCTATCTCCCTCTCCCCCAGAATGCAAATAAGCCATATTTATGATGCTGCAAATTGTAAAATAGGAAGTGAGTTGATGTAGACCAAGGCTGTTCCATCTAATGTGACTGGACATTGGCTCTTACAGGGTAGCATTTAACTAACACTACTTGATGATGATTCTCATAAGTTTAATTCCACCACTGGGAAATATGACTGAACCCCACTGGACACTTAACAAACCCTTCAGACCCTTCAGTCCAGGGTTTGTTACTGTGCCAGGAAGAATTCCAAGTGCTTTCTTGCCTCACTGAATCGTGATTACACTCCTATGAGGTGGGTGATATAATGTTATCACTTTACACAGAGCATCAAGAAAGTGGGTAACTTGCACACATGTCACGTATTCGGTAAGAATCCAAACCCCGTCCGACTCCTGACTGGTGCCCTGAACAGCCTGCTATGAGGCCACTCGATGTCTGAGGTGAGAGGGTCCTTGGATAACATTAGTACCAATTCTCATAAGGAAACAGAAGTACATAGAGGTTAAGTCACATGGTAAAAGCCACACAGCAAATTATCTAATAGGTAAACAGAGTAATATGCTTTACAGATTATAATTTACAAACACTAAGGAAGGATTAAAATGAATGACAACAACCTTAGCTCATCTTCCCAGTTTTGTTCTTAGAAGTTTCCTTTTTCCAACTTCTTAGGACCTATATTAAGGGAAAGGCAAATTTCTGCAGTCTGTAAGAACTTACCTTCATGGATTTCCTATGGCTGGCAGATCTTGAGCTCTGTCTTCTCGGTTATATCTGAGAGCTACATTTCAACCAAGGTGGGTTAATGTTACCACCAAAATGCCTTTATCAAAGCACCTACTGGGTGTGGCACTATCCCAGGCTTTGCAGAACATCTGATTCAAACAGAACTCTCTGAACTATAGGAGGGCAGCCTAAGAGTCAAAACAAAATACAACCCCTTGCCAACGGCAAGAAAGAAGCTCTGTGTATACTTACTTTCTGATCTATCATGAAGTCCAAAATAAACTCCAGGCTTCCTCATCACATCTGATATAAATTAAGAGAGTAAGACCTCTGTTGGGAGAGAAATGTTGGGAAAGTTCTACAACAAATAACTGGACTAAATGATGAGAGAAAAGTTTTACAAGATTGTTCCCCTGAGCTACTGTGGCTTAGTCATGCCTAATTTTTCAGCATGCTATTCAGAGGTTTCTGAACCCACCCATCTTCATGCGGTTGAAAGGGAAGGAAATCGGGTCTGTGACAATGACAGGGCCCAATGGTGTTGCCATAAAAACTGAACATCCAGGACCGTTCTGTAAGACAGGTACCACGTCTGTCTTTTCTAAAGGAACCAGAACTCCCAACAGCCCTACTTTGAGTTAAGCATTAGAAATAAACGATGACAAGCAAAATCTAAAGTGGAGATGAAGGAAATAAAAAATTGGGATGTATGCATAATGGGGAAGAGGAGGAGTGATTCTGTTTGTAGCAGCACAAATTGTATTAACCCAGGGCAGACCTGAGTCATGAGCTTTAAAATTTAAAGCAGGAAACATATTTAAAAGCCAAACCTCAAAACTGAGAATCTAATCACTAGTCTTATTTTAAAGGAACAGAGGAAAAACAAGTGATTTATTTGTACTATATAGATAGGTTTTGTGTTTTTGTTTTGTTTTTGTTTTTTGATTTTTTTATTTTATCTATCAAAAAGCAGCACTGAGTATAGGGTATATATTAACACTTAATCTCATTATATAAAATTTAAAAATTCTTAAATCTAGCTATTTAGGGTCATTTTAGACATGCACAGTTTTTGAGGTTAAAAAAAACAAAAAAACAAATTACTAATACCTACCCACCAGGGTGGCTAAAATAAAAAAGACTTGCAATACCAAGTACAGGCTAGGCTTTGGAACAAACAGAATGCTCATACACTTCTAGTGGAGTATAAAATAGTACAATCACTTTGGTAACTGTTGGCAGTTTCTGATAATCCATTCCTATGACCCAGGAAGTCCACTCTGATCTATTCATACAACAAAGAAAAATGTGTGTAGACATCATGAAGACTTACACCAGAATATACAAAGCAACTTTATTCATAACAAAGAATTGGAAACAACCCAAATGTATATCAACAGGAGAATGGATAAATAATGACATCTCCATACAATGGAACACTTCTAAGCCATCAAAAGGGACTATTTACACTAACACATGCAACAACATGGATGAATCTCAAAAAATACTGAATGAAAGAAACTAGGCCTAAAAGAGTTAATACACACTGTATTTATGTGAAGTTCAAGAGCAGGCAAAACTAATCTATGGTGATGAGAGTCAGAATTGTGGTTACTTCTGAGGACAAGGAGGAGATACTGACTAGAGAGGGAAACAAGGAAGCTTTTCTAGAATGATGGGAATGCCTATATTTTGTTCTGGGTAGTTTTCAAATGGGTGTTTATATATATGGAAGATCCTCAAGTAGAACACTTAGACTATGTGCATTTTACTGTAGGTACATCACACCTCAACAAAATCGAAAGCATTGTTATTTTTTATTACAAGAAATTTTTACTGCATTAAATAATTTATGATATCTGTGCATAAAAAACTGAAAATCTGTTTATAAGAAATAAAATACATATTTTTTTTACTAATGAAAGTATGAGTACAGCAGTGATTTAGTTGTAAGAATGTTTATTATAAAATTGTTTCTTTCAGGCAAAAACTAGAAAAACAAATGATATCTAACAATAGGGGATTGGTTGTGGGTACATTTTTTATGGTCAGATACTATAAATGAATTAAATAAAAAATTTTCAGTAATACTTTCCACAGACATGGAAAGATAAAATCTAGCAAAAAAAAAAAAAAAAAGACTAGGAATAAAAACATATAATCCTTTTTATATGTTGTAAGCAGAAAAGTATACTGTTGGAACATACAGCCTCAAAACGTAACAGTTTTGGGGAGCAGATGTAGCTCAAGTGATTGAGTGCCTGCTTCCAATATATGTCCCGGGTTCAATCTCTGGTACTTCCTTAAAAAAACAAAAACAAATGAGAAAACCAACTTTCATTTGGGAGCAGGTGTAGCTCAGTGGTTGAGTACCTGCTTCCCATGTATGAGGTCCTGGGTTCAGTCCCTGGTACCTCCTTTAAAAAAAGACAACAAAAAAACAGTTTTTATCTTTAGGTGACATCTTTTTTCTTTAATCAGAATATCATAACATGGTTTACATGACTGATTGTAAAAGTAATTTTAAAATAAATAAACTAAATGTCTAATTTTACAACTAAAAGTATAACGATGTAAGTAGAAATCAAGGAAAGCAAGGAAGAAGCAGTTGCCCTGGCTACAGAGTAGTGACCACTGTGACTGTTCATTTTATTTTCTTTATTATTTCAAAGCAGTAGCATCCTTTTTCAAATCAAATCTTAAGCAAGTCTCCCATACTTAAAACAGGTTAAGAACAGAGCTGCTCTGGTGGAAGGAGGGAAAGGATGCAGGAGGACCTAGAATTCTGCCTGTTTAGCTTCCCCCTAATGCATCTCCAAGCCCCAAGGATGCAGTTTGAAAACCAGAATTCTAAGATGCAAATTTCAAACTTCAAGCCTTAGTGGGCCCTCATCCTAAATCTAGCTGGAAGGTACCTTTCCTTTCTTACCTAAGAATGCTATCTTATTAAATCTTGTATTTTTGTCAGTCTGGCCTGTCACTATTCCCTAAAGAAGCCTTGTCCAACCCTGACTCTCCCTTTATTCCTGGAATTTTCCAGTGTTCCCCCTTTACTGTATTCTAGCTCATTCAGCCCAATGTCTGAAAACAATAAATTTATCTTCTAGTTCCGTTGGTTAGAAGGCTGACAGGTGTCTCAACAGACTAAAATTGAGGTATTGGCAGGGCTGCCAGAGAATCTGTTTCCTTGACTTTTCCAGCTTCAAGAGGTCATAAACATTCCTTGGCTCATGGAGCCTTTTCTCAATCTTTGAAGCCAGACCTTAACTTTTAGGGAATGTGATCAGGGTTGGGCCTACCTGGATATGCAGGGCAATCTCCCTATCTCAAGCTTTATAACCTCAATCATATCTGCAAAGTCCCTTTTGTCATGTTAGGTAACATATTCACAGGTTCTGGGAATTAGGGCATTGACATTTTTTGAGACCTATTATTCTGCGGACCACAGATGTACTTCCCTAAGCATCCCAAGAGACTGGTCTCTTCATGATTCTTTGGGTAACTTCATGATGCAATGGAGAGAGAGTTGACAACTGATTATCAAATACTCACTAACCTATTAGAGCCTAGTGATTGATGTACTGAGTTATATACACTATTTGCCTATTGCTACCACTAATGTTATAAGAATCTTGATTGAGTTCAATTAGGCCTATTTCCTCACAAGCGAGAAAAATATGAGAAAGTCAATCAAAAACTAAGATCTGATAATATCACTTAAGGTGAGGGAGGTTGAGAGACGAGTATAAGAGAGTTGCTAGGGACACTTTCATTTAGACTGCTTCTATTTGCAGACAATTCCACGGACTTCTTGTATAAATTCCCAGTGTAGTTGCTAGTCTTGAGTTAAATCTCTACATCCAACCAAGTGAGCCATCTTAGAATTTCACCAAGGATCATATTGAGTCATGTAGCATATTTTGCAATATATTTATCTTTGAGTAAGATTTTGCATTTAATTTGAACTTTGGTACATCTATGAAAGATTGGTAACGACCGTGTTGAAAAGCAGCTCACAAGCAGCAGCTTGTAGCCATTTTAGCAGGGTTTTAAAAAACATTTTAGTAACCAAGATTCCTTTATTGAATTCCTCTGAATTACTGCATGTGCCTCTGGGCTTCCAGTGAAATTTCCTGATCTGTTTCAGCTGGCATTTCTAGTCTTTTCATTTTATTTAATTCTTCACTGCTTTTGTTGTCTTACTGAAACAACGTTGAATATAGATTGGAGGATCTGCTCTGAGTATCAAGGTAACACAGGCTTGCTTAGGTTCTTGGGCTCCCATCTAGAAGCCACCTTCCATTCACTCTCCACGTGCCAGGTCAACGGCCCTTGTCATTTACTGCTTTACATGACATGTATGTAACTGTATATTTTTTTCTCTCCTACACTGTATGCTACTTAAGGACGGAGTATCCATTTTGATATTCTGTAGTGCCTAGGACAGCCCCTTAAACAAAGATTTTCTATAAATATTTGTGGGATGAGTTGCAATTGGTACATAAACGAGATTCCAAATTTTAATATGCCTAAAACGTCAGAGAGGCAGCAGAACATCCAATATGAGATCTCTCCATTGTCAAAAAGAAGTCTCCAAACTAAGAACACTATATTTTGTTATTTATACCTTAGGGATATACATAGAGGAGTAAATAGAATATGAATGTCAAAGTTAAAAATCTAAGTTTTTAAAGCAAAGCTTCACCATTCACTCTATTAATAAACTTGGATAAACCATATCACATTACTGAGTTTCAATTTATTCACCTATTATGTCACAGAATACTTACTAAGATTAAATAAGATTTTTTTTAAAAAGAGCTTGTCCATTTATATACTAGTTTCATCTTTTCAACTCTGGCTCCCCTCTTCCATTTGAACCAAATCTTTGTTCTCTTTGCTGCATTTGGATAGTTTGGCTGACCAACCCTAGACAGGTTTTGACATAGTCTCTTTGGAACAAGTTCAGTGACATTCAGTCACACAACACAAGGCCGGGCTTCAGAGCTTAGGCAAAGGATGCCAGGGGCATAGCACAGGGAACATCCCTTTTTTGAGTGACCTTGTCACTCACTCATATTAGAACCAAGAGAATTAAGAAAGGGGAATAAAATATTTTTGCTAAATCCCACATCTCCAATCCAAACATAGATCCAAAACCACTTTACTGGTTTTATGTAAATAATATAGAAGCCTACATCCAGGTACAATTTCACACCTAAATTGTTAGGCTGTGTTAGTCAGGGTTCTCTTGGGAAACAGATTCAACAGGAGATATCTGTCAATAATATGAGATTTTATAAGAGTGTCTCACGCGACCGTAGGGATGCACAAGTCCAGGTTCCACAGGCAGGCTGCAAACCAGGGGCTCCGATGAAAGTCCAATGAAAGGTCCTTGATGAGTTCTGGGAGATGATGGCTGTCCAAAGATGAGCTGGGAAATTCTCTCTGAATGTTGAGATCACTTCCACTTTTAAGGCATTCAACTGATTGGATAAAAGCGTCATCCATTGTTGATGCAATCTCCCTGATTGATGCAGATGTAATCAGCCATCCATGCAGTAAACTCACTGGTGATGGAAGTCCATAAATGCTCTTGTATTACAATTAGCCCAGTGCTTGCTGGACCAAACACCTGGACACAATTATCTGGCCAAGTTGACACATTAGCCTAACTATCACATAAGCCAAGCATCCCATTCAAGTTAATAGGGGGCCAGTATTCTAATATCCCTTTATGCATCTAAGACAGATGTATTTGACTATAGCCAGTCACTGACAAGTTATCATCCATCTGAATATCAGTTATTAGAGAGGATATTGAAAGGCCTCCACCTGAGAGTTTGAATCTTGGTTTTGCCATTTTAAGGATTTTCTTATACAGAGCAATTCAATCACCAGGTCAAACATAGCCATTATCACAATTTACATTGATTTCCTTTTGCGTGACCTTAGGGAGATCACTTAACCACTCTATGCCTCAGTTTTCCATATATAAAAGTAACAGAAAATTCTGTGATTTATTTGAATCTGTCATGATTTATATGAATTTTTTATTGGAGACCACAAAAGAGTCAGGTTAGAAACCATCTCAAATAGATTAACTCAGACTTACCATCTACTCTTTTTGGGCTACTTACTGGCCCTCTGGTAACTTAAATGTCAGGAGACCTGAGTTCAAATCTCAGGTTTGCCTTTACACAAGGTACTCTTTCATGTTATTTATATTTCTAAGCTTCAGATTGCTCATCAGGAAAATGGCTCAATAATACCTCTTAAGATTGCTATATTACATGAGGAACATAAGAAATTGATTGCAAAGTACCGGGAATGCATAGAACTTCAATACATTTGTTGAATCTGAATCCTTCTGTGCATTCCCCACCCTAAGATTCTGGTCCTTTGCTGTCCTGCCACAGCCTAACAAAAACTTGAGAACCTACAGGAAGCCTGCTGTTCTGACTTGCAAACAACGTGGCACCCATGAATCTAAGACTATGACTTACGGAGCCAAGTACAGCCAAAGGAAGAAGACAACCCATGAAGTTAGTTGACTCACTCCAGTTACACACTGTACAATCTTCTCCAAGTTAAGAGTCACCTTTGTTCTTATATTGTTTTCTTTCATTTACTTCAACAAATGAACACTTAAGACTTTTTATGTGTCAGTTCCCAAATAGGGCCCTTTGGGGGCTACACAATGTAAGTCTAACATAGGGTCTACTTGTGGCTGAAGATCATGTAGCTTTTTGCTCCCATATATGTGCACATGTACACATACACTGTGTAGGGTGTGGTGCCAAGATATGATGGGAGATAAAGTGTGGGCCACAGAAATCATCTTATCCATTGTAATAAGAAATAGTTATGGAAATCAGAGTTATGAAAATCAGAGTAGGAAAAAATGCATGCATACATTTATACAGAACACTCATCAACTATCTCTAAATGTTAACGTTTCTTAATCATAGCATTTCCCTAGAAGGTGAATGCATCTTGATTAAAGATGTATTTTCATTGTCCCAAATAATCATGTATATATATTCTAAAAGCCTATGAATGATAACTCCATCCCTTTATTTTGGAGAGTGTCAGAATGGTCTCAATTTTGCTCAATCCATATCTCACTACTGTAAAATGGCTATTATATGTTACTTTTCAATTTGCATATAAATTGTTCATTTAGGCTAAAAATATACTGGGTTAAAGACACATTAATGATACTCTACAATACATAAAAATTTGAAAATCGGGTAGGGCACATTTTATTTAGTCTTTTTTATAGGGCCATTTTAAGGATTTTTATACAGAGCAATTCAATCACCAGGTCAAAAATAGCTATTATCTCAATTTACACTGATTATCTTCTGCGTGAAGAAAATATATTTAGCTTTCTATGCTTGAAGAATCCCCAATTCAGAATACTATGTACTTCAGCAATGTTCTTTGTTTTGCCTCTTCTGCCATCTTGTTTCTTAAGTGTCTTGATTTAGATCTTTTAAAGAATAATTTGTTATGAAATCTAACCTGAGGTAGAGAATTCTTGATAAATTCTAATTTAAAGGTTAAGGGAAAGTGAAGGATAGTGCTGAATCTCAAGGTTTCCATATCAAGTGACTCCCTCACTAAATGGCATTTTACTAAGTCAAATTTCTAAGCAGTTTGGGTGACTTTTTCTGTATAATAAACGGATGTGGTAGGGAAAGAGTAGGTCAAGAAGTTGAGCTGTCTATTTCACTATGTTCTCCATGAGAAAAAAAAACAAAAAGAGCAGGAACTATTTGTCAATGTGTAAAGACAAAGATTTGGAAGTATTTGAAAAATAAGTCTAAAAATATACATACAGGCATTAAAATTTTATTTTAAAAGCTTGTAGCATGGGAAATTGCTTCCATTATAATATATAAGCATAAAGAGCATTATACACAATTGTCTATATTTACACACTATCACCTCAATTATATAAAAATGCCTTGGAACAGAAAGTAGGGAAGATTGGGGAGAAAATCCATATCAAAATGTTAGTATTTTGAAATTGAAATTGCCAGGAAAGAACCTCAACTTTTACTGATTTCTTTTCTCTACATTTTTTATATTTTCAATTTTTAAGAAATTAAATTGTATTGGTTTTTAATAAGTATTAAAAAATAAAATTTAAAAAGTTGTCACCCTGAAATTTTCTTGTATTTGAAGGAACAATATTGATAATATTCTGCTCATGAAAGAGATACTGATTATCTCTTAAAAAATTTTTTTTTTGCCAAATCCTTGTTTTCTGTCTCTTTAGGGATGTGGTCCATCTGCTCTCTCTTGCGGCTCCTCTTCCTCTGTTAGATCTCTAAATGTTGGATGCTCCAACATTTAGAGATCTAAATGTTTAGAGTTCTCTGTTTTGGCTGCACTCTCCTCCTAGGTGATCTCAAACATCCAATGTATGGCTTTAAACACCACTTCAAAGCTAAGGAATCCCAAGCCTGTATCCCCAGCAGATAGCTCCTCCCAGAGCTCCAGATTCCAAACTTCTACCCAACAACCACACTCTGATGTCTGTAATAGTCCTCTCAGACTTAGTATGGGCAAACAGCATAACTGGTTTGCTATCTGCCCTTTCTTCTACTCTTTCCTAATCCACACTTTCTCAAGTCCTTCACCTTTTCAGTAAACAGGATCACTAATTCACTCAGTTGCTTGCACCAAAAACCTGGGAATGATCCGTAATTCCATTGTTTTCCTTACCATCTCACCCAACTCAAACCATTAGCAAGACCTGTTATGTGGGCCTCAAAATAGTTTCTGAATCCAGCACTTCTCCCAACTTCTGTGGCTTCCACTTGGCTCAAGCCACAGTCATATCTTAACTGGACAACTGCAAGTGTCTCCTAAGTGGTATACTTACCTCTACTCTGACCCCACTGAAATCCATTTGTCTTCATGGTGTGAAATATTTCATGTCATGCCCTTGCTTAAAAACTGACCCACATGTCCCAGTACTCATATGATAAAATCTAAACTCCATATCCTGACCAAGAAGGCTTTAAGGATTTGAACCCATGTACCTTCTCAATCTCAGTTCCCCTTCATTCTCACTGAGCTCCAGCCACACTGGCCTCTTCAGTCCCAACAACAGCATCAACTTTTTAAAGCTTGTCTCTCTTCTGCCTGAAAAGCTCTTTCCCAGCTTCTGCCTGAAAAGCTGTCTCCACAAATGGCCCTACTCCAATTACTCAGACGAAAACAGACCCAAAATTTGCAAACTCCCAATATACTCATAAGATTCCGGTTGTGCCAGGATGACCAGACCAGCCAATAGCTCTCAAGAAGCCAAAGGCTGGGCTAAGGTTGCAGCATTTGCAGAGAGGATCTGGTTATCCTCACAGCCAGGTTTCACTTCAGACAAACTCCATAACCCAATAGTAGCTAAACTCTAGATTACACAGGCCAAGGACAAGTTAATGGGATTTGGCAGAATATAAAAGGAAATAAGACATTACAAAGGAAAAGGCACTTAAAATAGAAATAGGTAAAATATCACAGTAGCAGAATTTGTGCCAGCTAAATACATCAAAACATATTTACATTTCTGTGTTATCTTTAGGGACAAGCAGGAAAGAAGAGGCAAAGTCACTGAAGTATTTCTACATTTGTTAGAATCTGCATTTAACTTTATCTCCAAAAGTCTTGAAAAATTAGCACTAGAGCATCAATGAAACCAAACGTGCTACACATTGGTACACAGGCTTAGCCTTGAATAAGGTCAGCTTGCAAACTTTAAGCTTGAAAGTAGGAACCCTGGCCATAAGAGCAATCAGCTCTAGCAGCACACCGTGTGCAGAGAGCTTTACAATTCACAGGGTCCAATCAACGTTATCCTGCTTGATGCTTACAACAACCCTGGATATTGGTGCCTCCATTTTACAGGTGAGGGCTTTTATGTGATTTGACCACAAAATCAGTTATAAAGGTAAGACCAGGCCATGTTCTTCTGAGTCCCAGCACTTTTTTAAGAACATGTTGTAGTACGTACAAAGTACTATGCTCTGGTATCCTGAGACACGCCAGCCCTTGTTGTCCCTGGCACCAAAGAGCAAGTGTGACCTTGAGCGAGTCACCCTATTTGGGCCTTGATTTCCTCATCTGCTAAAATGGGAATGGCAGCCTCTGCTTTAGCTCTACCACAGGATTGTTTTGATGAGCAGATGAGAACTCAGATCACATCTCCTACTGTCTGTGCCCCACTCCCCCTGCATGCAACTCCATGCACACTGCCTCCCAGCTGTCCCACATCAAGCAAGCTCCCACCTCAAGGCCTGTGCACTGGCTGATCCCTAGATTGCTCTTTCCTTGAGATCCACAGCTTGCCTCTCAATTCCTTTAGGCCACTGTTCATGGTACCATAAGAAAAGCCTTCATTGACTACCCAAAATAAAACAGTGGCTCCTGTCCCCCAACCCACACTCCTTTTTCACCTACCCTACTTTACAGCTCTCCATAGAACATATTTCTTCTCCATCTGACATATGTATTCACTTGTTAGTCTGTCTCCCTAACAACTAGATTGTAAATTCATAAAAGCAGAGATTTTTGTCTATGTTGTTCACTGCCCGGTATTTCTGAAACCTAGGACACAAAAGTATGCCCTTTAAACATTTATCAAATACATGAAAGAAAGAATGGAATAAACCAATTGTTTGAATGGGTATATTGTGATGACCACCTTCTAGTTCCTCCTGGGTCTGTATACCATAAGACGTATTATATATTTCATTCTTGGTATTAAAATCGGCATCTTTAATCAAAGCAAGCTTTGCAACTTACAATTTTATAGAAGCTAGCACATCACAGGACTAGAAAGTCATATATTTATGGTAATTAGTTACTAGAGCTTAAATTTAACAACATAAATCCTGGCAATGCCCTCACACTTTCTACTTCTCTTTCACTAATTTGGATGTTAAAACAACCACCACCCAAAACTGCCATGGTTGTGAAAAAGGCAGTAAAAATAACGTATCATACAACAGACAGTCAAAGAGTTCCTGAACAGTCGATTGGCTGCCTTACAGAAGGTAGGAAGGAAAAAGAATGGAGTGGTGGTAGACACACTTAGTAATATCCATAACATTAAAAAAAAGAAAGAGATGAAGCAAATATAGCAAAATATTAACGCCTGTTAAATCTGGATGTACTTTATAGGTTTAAATTATTTCATAATTATAAAAACAAACAGAAACCAAGAAATAGGATGTCTCCATTACAGAGACCAGAAGACGCTATCTCAGTTTTGCAAAGTTGGAAAACATCTTTGCAGTCATCCAGTACAATCTGTACCCAAAACGCGATAGCCCAACAATCATTTATTTGCCTGGTAGGGCTGCTTGGCAATCCCTTTACCCAACCACAGTATATGTCTTTTTCCATTCCTTTAGAGTGAGTATTCTAAACCTTTTTTCATCCTCACCCCAGCAGCCTCATCTGTACAGAGGACCTCATAAAGCTGAGAAAACCCAGAAGAGTTTTCTGTAATTCCTTGCCTTCCTTTACAAGTGTTTGTGTGCATATTCAGTAGCCCTTCATTCAACTGAAATCAGCCTCTCTGTTGATTTCTATCTGTTGGTCCCATGTTCTTTAGCCATGAAGAGCTACTCAATCTTCTTGCCCACATGGCAGCCCTCCAAATACTGGAAGACAGAAAACGGGTCACCTTGAGTCCTTTCCACACGAAACATTGCCACCTTGTTCAACTTGTGCAATGGGAAGAGAGAAGCTAACCTAACCACTAATGGCAGGCAGTGTCTGTTTACCGTGGGCATCTCATCAAGCTGTTGTTCTGTATAAGTAATACTATATTTCTATGTACCCAATATCAACAAGGAATTCATAGAACTCAATGAAAAAATTTTAATTTAATTAAGATATCACTTGGTAATACCATTTGGTATTGTCACAGGAAGAGGTGGGTGGGTGAGATTTATAAAGGGATGAAAGAAAATTAATGCCACAGAAGTGTGAAAGGCAGCAACTGGTGTCAACCAAATAATCGTCAAAAGCTCCTATGACCAAAAATGTATAGGAGATTGCAATATAGATGTACTTCCATCTATTTAAAATTTGGAGGCCTTGTTTTAAGTGCATACTTTATCTAAAGGTTCAAACAACAATTAAAGGAATAAGAAGATCTGGAATGGCAATGGTACACATAAGTTCATGTGCACTTAGATTAATACCACCCCAAGTGTGATCAGCAGACCGTGCTATTTGGTACGGTTCTGCAATTACAACAGAAATTGAGATAAAGCATTTAGAAACCTTTGTAGTATTTTGAAAGAGTAATTTTATGTTTGTTGAAGCTAATAAATGTAATAAAAAGGCAACTTATATTTTCTATGTCTTTTGTTCATTTCATTTTTCTAGTAATTCACTTTTACCCTATTTTACTGAAGCATTCATTGGTGTAAACGGTTGGGAAATTAAAAAACAAAACAGGTCCTTCACCACTCAGCCATTTTGAGGTCCTTCACCACACGGCACTAGATTCATTGATATCTGAGATCTTATTAATATAATATTTTCTTTGCCCAGTCTCAGTGTCCAGTGCTGCAAATCCCTACCCTGAAGGAGATGGGTATAATTACAGGGCACTTCACAGAATTTAATGGTATGAAACCCAAGCTATGTTAAAAGATGTTGAATAGGAGAACTTCCACTGAGGGGATTCCAACAAAAAGTAGCTCAACTGTTAAGAGTCCTTCACTCCTTTACTGGCCAAAGGAGACTTATTCTCTCCTTGCTGAGAGGCCACAGTCATGAAAACAGATGGGAACCATTTAATAAAGACTGGGGCATCTTTGAGACGAGAAAGTCTACAACCCCATTTAGAACCCTAGCTCACAGTTATGGTGAGAGGAAGAACAGGAAAATCTGTAAGGAATTTAAATTTGGTTTCGTTTATTGCTTTGATTTACTTTGTAATTTTACATGGAGAGCCTTGTGTTTTAAACACACCAGTTAAGAACAATTAGAGATGAAATATTTTCAGTGGTTGGAAACACCCTACTGCTGCCTCGGTTCACTTCTTATCCAGCTCAAAAAAACACCACCATGGAAGTGGAAATGGGATAAAGAAGTCACAGGGTAATAAAAAAAAAAAAATGCCATTTTTTTCTTCAGGGAAAGAGTTTGAGGATGTGGGGAAGGATTCAAGAAACACCAAGGTCACTAAGCAGCCTGGCCCTCCCCTTTCCTCTGCTGTGCCTTGATTTCAATGTCAACATGGCATTCTTGAACAACTCAGGCTCACAGGGATTTACTGAGCCTCAAAAAAAATTATGCATCATCTTTCACTTACATTTGGTAACAGATACTAAGGCTGGACTCAGAAAATATGCCATCATGATTCAAGGAATGAAGTTATTTATGACTAATTTCTGTTGGATTTTATCTTATAGTTACCTTAATTTCTGGTAGCTGAGGGGTCAAGATTTTTCTAATGAATCATTTGTCATCCCAGGACTGTCTTCCAGGTTTTGCTCACGAGATATATGTTAGAGCTGTCCTTGGTCCTTCATTTTTTAGAACACATTAATATTACTTCATTATTAGTGTGCATGACACCATTTTGTATACTTTCAATCACAAGGCACCGTTTTCTTTTTTTCTTTTTAGGAGGTACCAGGGATTGAACCTGGGACCTTGTACTTGTGAAGCAAGCGTCCAACCACTGAGCTACACATGCTCCCAAGGCGCTCCTTTCTTAATATGTGAAGTTTGCATTTTCACTGGGATAGCCTTAGCTTTTTGTTTGTTTTTTTTTAAATGAACTTGAACACACTAGCGAAAGCAATGATGTCTTGTACCATTCTTAGTAAGTGAGCAGAAAAATCTATGGATCTTATAATAAAACATCTTCAAAGGTAGACTGACTGCACTGTGTTCCCCCTTCCTAAAGAAAATACACATTCCTTTCTTTCCTCATTTAAAAGACCACACATGACCATCGTGTACGCCAGGACCTCAGCCCTCTCAGGCCAGGAGAGGACTCTCCTGGTCTCAGTTGCCCACATCCCTTCCTTGCTCATGTCAAAGAGAATCTTGCATGAGATGTCATGAAGGCTCTTTCCTTTTTTGTTTTTTAAGTTCTGCACTTAAAAATTTACATTAGAAGGATGACCTGTACATAATTCTCTGATGGAGCTTTGCAGTGATGGACCAAGATTTATGAGCTTCCTTCATAGCATTTCAGGTTTTCACTCATGCATTTCCAAAGGATGTAGCTCTTAGCATAACTGTTCTTGCTCATTTTCAGAAATTTATTTTCTCAACTGTTGCTACCATACAAGCACCAGGCAGCACGACTGCTGCAAAGCAAAACATTAGTCTCCCTCAGCTTTCACCATTATTACCAGAAGTTATTTATCACAATGCTTGGGTCAACACTGTCTTTTTTCAAGGAGAAGAGAGGGGAATCGTGGATAAAGACCATTTGTCATGTTTCTCAGAGCTTAACAAAAGTACACAATTGTGCTTTATGTCATTAATGTTGGTGGAGGTCAGACCAGGTGCTCCCAACATTCCAGGAGCAATCTCAGGGTGGAGATGGAACAAAAATGACTAAATCAAGGTAGGAAGGGCACAAATGAGATGACTGCTCATTCTTTCATTTCAACTGTGGTTCAGAGCCCCAGTTCTGATGCGATTCCTTCAGACAGTGGCAGAAGTAAGGTTTGCAAGAGCCATCGCCAAAAAGATGGTTCAAAAATGGTCAGTGGAGTTACCCCAACACGGGGCTTGGTTTCTTTCACTACTAAACAAAGGAGCATTGCGCGTCTCACACTATAGCACGCCTGCAGCCCATGTCTCGGATTGTGCACTTATCTCATTTATAGTTTTCTTGTTTCTTAATAAACTCAAAAAAAAAAGGAGTATCACTATTTCTACGGTAGTTGTACTTCCTCCTAAGCCAGCCATCATAAGGTTCTTACTTATCAAAGAATATATTAGGTAAACAATTTGTAATTTAAGCATAGTAAGGGGAAACACATATTTTTACTTTGCTTCATTCTTCTTCTGGTGAGGAAGCTTAGCTATAAAGACTCTTTTCTATGTCACAGAAATTGCATAAACTATGAAATTGTGGGATGTTTACACCAATAAAGTCTCTCTTTTTTTTTCTCTCCTCTTTCCAATAACATGCACACTCACAAACCTATTCAGCTAGTTCTAATCCCGCTCCAAGGTAAGTAATTTTTATCAAATGCTTAAAATAAATCTCTCTCCTTCCCCCTCTCTCTCTCAGCCAAGGTTTACAGAGCAAATAATAGATAAAATGTGAACCCTAAAGAAAATTGTGATGATCATAAAAGAACCAAAAGATGCTGTTTGTACTTTCAGAAATTCACTATTGTTTCAGAACAAAAGAGAGTTCAATGTGTTTTCTCTTTTTTAAATAACTGTGTTTTAACTATGACAGTTACTATAGTATAAATAGCAGAAAAACCACAAAGGCTCTCATAGTTAGGTAAATGCCCTGTTCAAAGAGCAACCAGCCTTTCAGTGTATAATGAGGTAAAAATCACTACTAAGAAACATAACATAAAAAGTCCTCAGCCCCTGGGTTTTGGGCAGATATGGGTTTCATGATAAGGGAATCTGTTGATATATTCCTAGGTTTAGAAGAAAATTGCTCAGAAATAACTGAGCTTAGAGAAAAGTAGGACTGATCAGGTGGAGGGACCCAATTCTTTTCCCATTTCATTCTTAAATCACCTGGGGAAATAACTAAAATGGATGGACACCATTCTCATCAAGTACAAACCATGTCACACCTTTCTGAGGCATGATGTGCAGAGCACACGACACCACCTGGTACATAAGCATCCAGTCTTTGCAACTCCAACCAGCCACAGTAACAATTCTGCTGATAATTCTAAGGGGACATTTTCATTTCTTTAAGAAATTTAATCTTTTCTTGGATGGCAGTGACTGGGGTGTGTCTGGAATAGATTTGTTTTGCAGGAGATGGAGGGAACATTGTTTTATTTTTAGATCTTATTTTATTTTATTTTGGTTTCCAGATAATTTTAGGGAGAACTCAGGGTCTGGATTAGAGAGAGTACCTCCAGAGTTTATCAGCTCCTGAATTCCCTGGAGGATCTGGGATCCCTGGGGACCTTACTTCTCAAACTGTGGTCCATGAACTGACAGCATCAGCACCCCACTCACATCTACATATCAGAATCTGCATTTTAATAAGCTCTCCAGGTGATCACAAGCACATTCAAAGTTTGAGAAGCACTGCTTTAGGAAACTAGTCCTTCCCAGAGTAAGGACTGTTCCTACTTAGGAATTTGAGGCAGTTAACTCCTGGACACAAACATTCCTAGACCTTTCTTACTTCCCAGGGTCATTCTCTCATGGATAAACTAAGGTTGAGATGGAGTAATTCCACAATGTAGGAATAGTTGAGAAAAATATGTCTCTCCACAGGAAGCAGAACATAAGGAAACCAGAGAAAGAAGAAAAATGCAATTGCGTCCCTGGTGTACTCGATATCTTGGCCCCTGGTGCACTTGGTTGAACAACTCTAAATTAATGAGGCAAAGGCAATACTGAAATCCTTTTTCAAATGTTCTTCTGGTTTCCTGGTCTTGACACCTCATGTGATGATTTTGTAGAAAAACAGTACTATCAGGAATGAAACAGAAACCAGAGGAAAGGATGACAGGATAGGGTAGGCAAAAGTGTGCTTGGCTTTCTATATTTTGCACACTTTTCTATAAGGTGTTGGCAACTCATCTGGGAACCGAGGAGCATTACATGTTCTCCATTGAAAAGGACTGTGAGAAAAGGCAGCTGCCAGCACAGCAGATTCCAAACCTAAAGCACAGCCACAGGGACAGTCTTTCCCGAGCACCAACAGGATCATAAACAGCCAAGTATAATCTCTGGGGGTTAATATTGTCAATTAAAAATCAACTGTGCCAGGGGAAGCGGGTGTGGCTCAATGGATAGAGCCCCTGTTTACCATGCGGGAGGCCCCGGGTTCACTTCCCGGGGCCTCCTTGTGAGAGCAGGCCAGCTGCACGGCACGGTGGGCTGATGCAGTAGGACCTCACAGCAGGGGGGAGATAAGCAGACACGGAAGAAACACACAGCGAATGGACACAGTAAAACACAAGCAGCAAGGAGGGGATAAATAAATAAATAAATAAATCTTTAAAAAATAAAAATAAAAAAAAAAATCAGCTGTGCCAAAAAAAAAATGGTGCCAGAACTGGTCAGCCACACGCAAAAGAATGAATTTGTATCCCCACTTCATACCATCTGTAAAATTAACTCAGAATATAACAAAGACATAAATGTAAGAGCAAAATAAAACTCTTAGAAGGAAACATACATGAAAATCTGCATGACTTTGGATTAGGCAACAGTTTCTTAGCTATGACACTAAAAGCAAAAACAATCAAAGAAAAATATAGATAAGTTAGACTTCATCAAAATTAGAAAAAACAAACAAAAACTATTGTGCACCAAAGAACACTAAAGACAACTCCAAAATAGAAGAAAATACTTGCAAATCAGGTATCTAATTAGGGTCTAGTATCCAGAATATATAAAAAAATTACTTCACAATAAAAATACAAATAACCAATTAAAAAATAGGCAAAGGACTTGAATAGACATCTCTCCAAAGAAGATATACAAATGGCCAATAAGGACATGAAATGATGCTAGCTAGGAGATGCAAATCAAAACCAGAATGAGATGCCATTTCATACCCACTAATGACTACAATAAACAACAACGACGACGACAATAAGAAGTGTCGGATGGTAAGGATGTAGATATTGAAACGCTCATACATTTCTTGTGGGAATGTAAAATGGTCTAGCTACTTTGGTTGGAAAACTTTCTGACAGTTCCTCAAAATGTTAAGCATACAATTACCATATGTCCCAGCAATTCTACTCCTATGCATATATCCAAGAGAAATGAGACATATTTTCATGCAAATACTTGTACATGAAAATTCATAGAAGCATTATTCATAATAGTCAAAATGTGGGAACGATCCTGTATTAGTTTTTTATTTCTGCTGTAACAAATTACCATAAACTTGGTGGCTTAAAACAATCCAAATTTATATCTTACAGTTCTGTAGGCTTCCCTGGGCTAAAATAAAGGTGCCAGCAGGGCTGTGCTCCTTTCTGACCTTTGTGATGGCTCTAGGGAAGAATTCGTCTCCTTGCCTCTTCCAGCTTTTAAGGCCACCCACACTCCTTGGCTCATGGCCCCCTTTCTCCATCATCAAAGCCAGCAACATTGCATCTCTCTGACCTTTCTTCCATAGCCACATGTCCCTCTGACCACAGCCATAATCTCTCCAGCTCAGATCCCTAACCTCAATCACATCTGTAAAGTCCCTTTTGCCATGCAAGGTAACACATTAGCAAGTGCCAGGGATTAGGATGTGGACATCTTTGGTTACCATTACTCTGCTTACCACAAACACAAATGTCCATCAACTGATAAGCGGATAAGCAAGATGTGCTATAGACATACAATGGAATATTATTAAGCAATAAAAAGAAATAGAGGGAAGTAGATGTGGCTTAACCAGGTGGGTGCCCACCTACCACATGGGAGGTCCCAGGTTTGGGTCCCGGTGCCTCCTACAGGCGACGCATAGACGCCACATCTGCCGCAACGAGCTAGACACCGCCCCCACCACAAAGAGTTAGATGCCTCACCGCCGCAAAGAACAGGTGCCTAACCGAGCATATGCCACAAGCCAGCAGATAGCACAGGCCACTGGGAGTGGATGCAGCTCAGGCCACTGGGCACGTGCCTCCCATGTGGGAGGTCCCAGGTTAGTTTCCTGCTGCCTCCTGGAGAAGGTGAACAAATAGTGAGTAGAAAGATGAGAGAACAATGGGGGGCGGGAGTGAAAAATAAAGAAAGAAATGGAATACTGATACATGAGGAGCAACATAGATGAACTTTGAAAACATTGTGCTAAGTCAAAGAATCCTGTCCCAAAAGACCACAACTGTATGATTCCATTTCTATGTAATATGATGTAATATGCAGAATAGGCAAATCCACAGAGACAGAAAGTAGATCAGTAGCTGCCAGGGGAGGAGGGGAGGAGGGAAGGAGGGGACTGGGCAGTGACTGCCAATGGGAATGGGATTTCCTTGGGGGTGATGAAAAAGATAGTGATGAAGTAAATAGTTATAATGTTTGCACAACTCTTTATAATACTAAGAAACACTAATTGTACACCTTAAATCGGTGAAATGTATGGTATATGAATTATATATCAATGATGCTATTCTAAAAAAAAAAAAGGTTTATGGGAATAAGGGGACATAGGAATGACCCATGATTGTTTTATTTAAATTATGTCAATATAACCCTAAAATCATTGTAAAAGGAGTCTGAATCATGATATTTTGATGTTGTAAGAAAGCCATTGATATTCATAAGGATAATGAAAACAATAAAAATGAGAATTCTTTAAAAAAATAATAACTGCAGACATAGATGTTTAACCCAGAGGAAATCCTGTTTAGCTGGTGAAATGGAAGAAAAGGGGAAGAGTTCCCTTTAATAAAATACTCTAGAATGAGCAGTCTGTCAAATGAGTTAAGAGTGAGGGTTATCTCATTAATACAAATGCTATATAGTGACATAGGCATGATTCTGTTACCAATTTCTCCCCTACCACAGCAATTTCACCAATAACTGGTTATCCTAGAACACAACTGACTACTGACAGATGAAATGTGGGAAAGCAAAATTTTAGATTCTTATTTTTGTGTATTCATCAGAAAATATTTAGTCTAAATATAAGGTTTCAATTTTACTCTAAACTGAGTTTGATAGAAAGGAATTTTTCCTCTACTGCACTATGAAATGAGTGCTTCAACAAACTTCAATGCTGTTGGCTCAAACTGCTACAATGGGAAGGCAACAGGAAAGCAGGTGTCCAAATCTATGTGTGTACTGAAGATTAAAATCCTCCTGTTGTCATGACAGAGGCTCTGAGAAAACAAGGCTATCACACACCCTGAGATGTGTCAGACCTGCCCAACTTGTAAGGCAACAGGCAAAATGTGGCGTTGAGCACATGCAGAAATCAAGTACTTTCAGGGAAATTTCTACATAAGTCGCTTTAAATAACCTTGTTATCAAAACTTATTCCAGAGGTTCTTAACCTTTTTTGTTCCCCAGATCCCTTTGCCAGTGAGGTGAAAACCATGGACTCATTACTAAGTCCACACTATACTGTGTATTATTTAATAAATATATCACACCCACACCAACATGTCCCCACAAGAATAATGTTTTTTTGAATTTCAATTTAAAAAAAAATACCCTGTATTCTGACATGGGTACTTGATACAGTAAGTAGTAGACCATATAAAAGAAATGGAAGAAACGTTTCTACAAGAGGAAAGATTACCTATAACTAATATACCAGCAGTATTTTGCTCCTTAATTCTTCACAAAAATATTGTGGATGTTTAAACAACTGATGAATATATGCAAAAAAAAAACCAAAAAAAAACCCCAACAACTTAAATTTTAAGTTGCTTTCAAGGTTCATCAGACTCCTTTGGAGAAAAATTATTTCTATTCAGAAAGAATAAAGAAGAATCTCTTTAAAAAATAACATAAAATAAAACAAATTGCCCTCAAGTCACTTAGTACTTTAAATTCTGCTAGTACTCCAGAGTGAGAAGTGATCTTGTGCCAACTACAAGGATTTTAACAAACCTGTGAATATACTTATACTTCATACCTCTGATTCTGTCTCAAGCCCCCCACTCACGTTTTACTTTGTGTAAAATGGCGATTTGGCTACTTAAATAAACGTATATTTGTTAAAGAAAAGAGTAATGATTGCTGGTAAGTGATGTGCAAGTGTGTTTGTTCACACCCATACTTACCTGAGAACGGAGTGGGCGGTAGGGAGGTTAGTTTCCTTAAATCTTTATTTGCTCACAGTACCCCAAGCTGACCCTTTGAAAGCATGCCTACATAAAGAGAAAAATAGCTACTCAGATGACAGGTTCTGAGAGAGACAAGTTAGGCCAAATTGAAAATTACAGAAGCTTCATTTATGCCCTACTAAGGAATGTAAAGTAAAATGATTGGAACTTTTGAAAAATTTAGGCTTCCAGGGATTTAAATATCCAGAAACCTTAAAATTTCAATGTGATTCTTAATATGTAGCTTTCAGCTTCCCAATTATAACGGAACAGAAAAAACAGCATTCAGGTATCAAAAAACACTATAAACTGATTTTGAAACTCACCAGTGTACTTGTGCCTGGTATTCAAAAAGCAAAGCAAGAATTAGGATCTCAATACTCAAAACACATTTGGAGGAAGATGTGCAAATGTCTCATGTTTGTACACTAAATCAGTTTTTAAAGGTGGCATGTTAACTGTGGCCATTTTTTAAATAACAAGACTACCATTTACATTTCATTTTTTAATGGTTCTCCTTTTGACAGTTTAAAATAAAACATTTGCTCATTGAAACCCGCAAGGATTTTTAATGGTTGATGAGCACTACTTAACATTTTCTCTTAATCCTTTCCAAAAAGATGAAATGATTCCTCAGAGGATGTGTTATACTTCCTTGTTAGTAAGGGTTTAATTGCGCTTTTTTCTGGTTTGATGAAAAAGAAACACAAGGCTGCAGAATAAGTATGCACACTTCTAGCTATTTTCCTTTTTCCCTTTTCAACAAAACACTTCCTATACTTTATCTGAATTGGAAAAAATGTGCTCACCAGCAAGGCCTATGCCCCAGTGAAGTCATACTATCCTGAGAGGAAGAGGTTGACAAACCTGGTCTCTGCGTTCATCTGCCCCAATCTGCAATGCCTCATTCAACATCATATCCTTCAAGCCCACAAACCACCTCATAGCATCTAACCTTCAGTACCAATTCATCTAAGACATCTAAGCTTTCCCAGCATATTATGGAGGATTTCAAAGCATTTTCTCCTCATAGCTGGGGACTACCTTTTCTCACTAACTGGTCTGTTTCACTTTTTTCTGGGAAACAGGAAAATGAGCTCAAAGTTTATTGGCCTAGCAGCACATGCACATGTCACAACCACCACAGGTGATGCAAACACAAGCTCTCAAAATCTGGTGTGAGCATGCAACAGAAGGCACCATTAAGTACAGAGCCACCCATAGTGGTCAACAAATCTGGCTTTGGAGTCATTAGACCTGGATTCAAACAAGGCTCTGCCTTTCATTAGCTGCTGCTTAGTAGCAAGTTGTACAGTCTTTTTAAGCCTCATTTTAAAAGTTATCTGTGAAATGTGGTAAGGATTCAAAAAGATATTTGTAAGGTGGTTAATTAGTACATAGGGATGTGGTAAGGATTCAAGGAAATATTTGTAAAGTGGCTAATTAGTACAAAGCCTTCCATACAAAATAGCAATGAAAGGTAACAAATACTCCTCTTATCATTTAGTTGAGCAAAGCCAATGTGGTGTGAGCTACATATATATTTCCAATTTCAACCAGGAATCTATTTAATGATCCTCTAACTATTTAATAAAGTGCTGAGCGTAAACTGTGATCTCCATGAAGGAATTTATCATTCTGTCCTAAGAAATGTAATTTTACTACATTTAGGCAAATGAAAAGCATTAGCTTAAGTCAACTTATATAATATCCTTTCTTATGGACACCAAGTGAAGTCTTGTTTAACGGTTCTTTAAATACAATTTTACTATAAGACGGTAGAAAGCTAAACCACTTCGGGATTTAGAATCAACTGGCATTAAACTAGCAGGAGCTTGGTTACCCTTTCTTAATACAGATGTAAGGCCTGTCGCCGTTACTCTAGAATAAAGCTCCCCACCCAGGCACATGCACGACTCCCCAGCAGCTCTGGAAAGTCAGGCAGCAAATTACAGTCATTTTCTCATTGGAAGGAAATCGCCCCCATTTGCCTATTTTAACCTGTTTTATTGACTACTGCCCTTCCTACCATATTTTTAAGTAAGAACGTTGCTCAAAAGCCCCCACCCTGACTTTCACATTTCAGCTATTCCTTGTTTGGAAGCCGGCCCCCACCTCCCACTCCTAGCACTGGGTCCCTAGCCACCGTTCTGCTGCCCCTCCACCATCACCCTTGGCGAGACACCCAATGAGCTCCCACATTCCTCAACCTTCACCCTGTCTTTTCAGAATCCCAGGCATCATATTCCAGGCTTTGCCAAGACTCCTTTCATCCTTCAGTTGTTTTCCTGGGTCTTTCTTTTCACCCTCTGATTTCTGAGCCTTCTACTGTCAGCAGCCACCTCACCAAAGTGAGTCACCTCCAGGTCTTCTACTAAGTCCTTTGTCCCTTATTTGTCTCTCTTTCCACCTTTTTTCTTCATCTTTTCTGCCCAAGTAAACTCTTGGTAGAAAATAAGCAGATAAGGAGCTTGTGATGGTTAGGCTAATGTGTCAACTTGGCCAGGTAATTGTGTCCAGGTGTTTGTTCCAGCAAGCACTGGGCTAATTGTAATACAAGAGCATTTATGGACTTCAATCACCAGTGAGTTTACTGCATGGATGGCTGATTACATCTGCATCAATCAGGGAGATTACATCATCAATGGGTGGCGCTTTTATCCAATCAGTTGAATGACTTAAAAGGGGAAGTGATTTCAACATTC
>JAQZBX010021680.1:0-32103 GCA_029593785.1 Cabassous unicinctus
CCTCTGAGCCAGAGCCCACTAATTCTTTTCATTTCAATGAGACACAAAATTCAAAACACTAAGGAAACAATTAATGGACTCGTGCCATTTAATTCTCCATTAAAGCAATGCCCAAACTGTATTTAGTTTTAGTCCTCTGCTTGAAAGTAAAAACCTGAAGCCTCTAAGCAGTCCTAGCCATCAGAATGGCCTAACCATTTACTCTCTGCTTAGAGTCTCCCAGGGGCTTAACCCGTTTGGCCCATTTTAAGTAAATGAATTGATTTCTCTTTAAATGAATGGGAAAGCCCTTTTCTTAATTAGAGAGGTAAGGCAGCCAGTCTCACAATGAAAGAACTTACAGCAGGGGACTTTATACATATTACTCATTCTCACAAGGAAAATAAAACAAGCAAAGTGCCCTCTGGCATACCTTGCTAAGAACAATATTCATAAATTAATCAACATACTCTATTGCTTGCATGAAGTGAAGGGGTTTGGGAGTGGGGGAAAAGTAAGTGGGAGTAGGGTAGGGTGAAACTGGAGATGTACAAAAAATGTTTAGGATTACTGAAATTATATATATGTCAATATAAATGTCTGTCTGATAAAAAAAATTTTTTTAAAAAAGTTTGTGTTAAGTTTCAATGAAGTTAGAGCAATGTTCTGAATTGCATGTGCCCATCTTTGCAAGAAAAGAAAGGTGGATAATTACCCCAACCTATAAAAATGTAAAAAGTAGCTACAAGCTACTAAAGCAACTGTTTCCCCAAGTTGTGGAGGAGGAAAAATTCATTGTGTTTCATATATTTTCACTTGGGTTAACGTGTTGTGTACAAGAACGTAAGAGGTTAGTTTTATTTTTATTTTTAGATTTGGTAAATGGAATTACATAACCAAATGACTGTTTTTTCCCTAATACCTATAAATATAATAAAAAGAATTTAAAAAGAAATTTTTCTGTAAGAATACTACTTAAATTTTAGCTAATATTCTATGTTAGTCTATTCTGTTATATAATGTCACTTTACTGAAGGTAGCAATAGCAAATCTCTGGATTTAAAAATGTTGGAGACAAAAAGAGGTCTTTAGATTTTGAGCTTGCTATCCATCCAAAAGTAAATTAATCATACTTTATTTTCTAATAACCATAAAAACAGTATAATAACAACAACAGCATAGCTAATATTTAACAAATGCCTATTATGTGCCAGGCATTATCATAACCAATTTATTTATTTAATACTCATGACAATGTTAAGAAGTAGTTATATTTCTACAACACAAATTTCACTATTACCTTTTATGGTTTTTACTATTTTAAGAATAGAAAAATAGAACAAATTGTTGATAATAACCTTGTTTGTCAAAATAATGGCAGAAATATCATTTATAATTACAATCATAATTAATCTAATAGTCAGTAAAATGGCATTTTTATATTTATCTTTTTTCCTTTGATAAAGGCAACAACAGTAACAAACAAAAAATTAAACAAAAGGAAAAACTGGGTCTCCATCTTATAAATAAGACATTAAGTGATCTGCTAAAAATGTAAGTAGGTCTCCTAGTATTCTGGCTTGGAAAACTCATCTATAATTTATCATAATGATGTAGTAAAAAAGTGTTTAAGATTGCCTTTCAGAATCTACTGGTTAGTGGAAAAACGAAGACACTAAGAATATTCTAATAATAATAGTTACTGGAATCATGAAACATATTTCAAAAGAACTCTTAAATTTGATAAAGCAAAATACACATTGCAGGAGTTTGACATTGTTTATGAATTCCAAAAATAGATATTGGATTATGTTTGTGAACTGGTCTGTCCCTCTGGGCATATCAGATCGGATTGGATTCAGAGGTTTCACTTTTACTTGATTAATGATTAAGGCTTTGATTGGGCCAAGTCAGTAGGACATTGGGTCCCTGCCCTCTTGGTAGACGGGGACTCACAGAGAAAAGACAAGGCAGAAGAGTTAGTTGGAGTTTTGATATTGGAGCCCTGAGAAGTAAATACACAGAGAAGCAGATACATGAGGAAAGAGAGAAGGTTCCATTAGACACAGCAGAGGTCCCAGGAAGAAGAGATGAGCCATTTGCCTGATAGTCTACAGCTGACCCTGTGAAGAGACCCAAGCAGCTGAGCCCAGAGAGAAATGAGCCCTGGGAGAGAGACTAGACTTATCCCAGCCTGCAGCTGATATTGGAAGAAGCTGGGACCATGGAGTCTTAAGAGGAAGAGGAAGCCTGAACCCTTCCAGACGTCAGCAGCCATCTTGCTCCAACAGGTGGCAATACACTTTGGTGAGGGAAGTAACTTACTCTTTATGGCCTGCTAACTGTAAGCTTCTACCCCAAATAAATACCCTTTATAAAAGACCACAGATTTCTGGTATTTTGCATCAGCACCCCTTCGGCTGACTAATACACATACATATACTCACACACACATACAAACATATGAAATGAAATATTTTATATTTGAAACACAATAGAACAATACTTAAAGTAGATAACATTTGTTCAAAACTCACATATTATTCATTCATTAAAAATAATGATCATCTTTTTGGTTAGAGAAGTACTTCATTTAAATTTTAAAAAATTAGTATTTAATTGAAACTCCCTTAATGTGCAATTTAATGAATATTCTAAAGTGACCCATTATATTAAACTAGGCTACATTTTTCAATGGGTCTATGTTCCTATGCTTAATTAGGGTAAGCTTCCTTGTTAATTTCATCTTTAAGATAAATACTAGAAAAATTATGCTACTTTTCTAGGTTATCAAAGGGACCAAAATTCCAGAACACAGAAACTCTAGAACAATTTCTTGAGTAATTTCAAAGTCCAAAAATATATTGAGGAAATGCCTCCAACAAAAGACAAAAATCAGAGTTGGATCACTTCCTCCAATTGTCTATGTTGTGACACCACCTGAGACAATAAAGTGTCAGTTGCTCCCAGTTCCATGACCACATTTTACAGAAAGAGAAGTTCAAATATGCTCAGTGCCTACAAAATTATAAATATTTTCCCTCCCTTAAGACTCAAGTCCTGGCCTATTATTCTGTTTGATTGTCCTGCATTCAAGACTGCTTCATAAAAATTGGAGCAGTTTGTTTCTCTCTACCTCTGTTAAAGATTATGATCAAACCAGTTTATGATTCATAAAAGCTACATTTTAACACAAAATACATGAGCTCCACTTCTTTCTTTCTTTAATTTCAACCAATTTGGAAACAGATTAAATATTAAAACATTTACATTACATTACATTACATTAAATATGTAAAACAAATACAAATATGTACAGGTTTCAAAATAAAGGATTGTGGTACTAGACCTATTTAGCTCTGCAAACCTCAATTCTCCTTTTGGCTATCTAAACATGGTTGAAGGTTGAAAACCCACAGCCCAGATTTAAACAATGTGTTAAATTCACTGACAATTTTTCTCAGTTTTAATTTGATCAACAGATGTATTTTTGGACCTTACATGAATTTAAGTATTTACTATATTCTTATGGATTCCTAACTTGTTCAGCCTAAAAGTTCTGAGAGTTAAAATTTTTGGGTTTCACATAACAAGTTTTTAGAGATCTCCAGAAAACTCTTATTGCTAATCTAATTAAATTGCAGAAGGTCAAAACATATTTTTAATTTAACAATCTAAAAGAGTCTACTAATTAAAAAAAGGCTCAATAATTATTTTGTTAAATGTTAGGAGTGCTCCCTGCCCTACAGCACTGGGAAGGATTCCTGATAGACACTATGGGCAAAACTCCTCCCACTCCCTCCTCGGCAGTGCCTGAGGGTGGAATTTTGACCTCCACCCCATGACTAGAGTGAAGAGCAGGCACCCTTCTCGTTCACCAGCGGACTCTGTGAAGACTGTGGGGGTACAAACCTGGCATGAGTAACACACAAGTGGGGCAGACCAGAATAGCAGAGGCTTTATAAATTAAACTGACATTTGTACAATACACAGAAGTGAATCGGGACAATCATTCTTACCTAAAGAGGTTGATTACCTGCTAAAAAAGATTTAAATAGGAACCAGAGGCTTATAACACTCAAAATGTCCAGGATACAATCCAAAATTACTCATCCTACCATGAACCAGTAAAATCTCAACTGGAATAAAAAAAGACAATCAACAGATGCAAACACAAAGTTGGAATTAATGAACAAGGATTGTAAAGCTACTACCATAAAAATGCTCCAATGAACAATTACAAAACTATAGGAACAAATAAAAGTCATGAATCAAATATTTTCCCTGGCCTTTAATAAAAATCATCAAAATGAAATTGCTTCTCCTGCTCTATCTCCTATATCCTCCTTATTTTGTCAGTGAATCCCTTCTGTTTTATTCAGCCCTTTTGCTCAGAATTAGTCAAGCTGTTAAAATTCTGAAATTCATTTAAGAGTCAAGTAAATAAACTGTACTAGATTCTTTACATAAATTGTCATTAAGCAGCAGCATTACAGACGTTGAATATTCAAGGAAAACTGAACTCTATGGGTTCATTTTCTTTATTTCCTCTTTCTTACTCTGCCAAGTATCTAGAATGGCCAAGTATTTGCAATTTTCTGCTAATGACTTTTTCTTGCTTGCCTTAAGGAGCTTTATGGTCTTTCTATGGAAACAAGACTGATATTAAGTTGGGTAGTCATACTACTGTCTCCCATGAGTTTTGGGGAGTCTTTGGATTCATGAAAATAAAACAACACTGTCATGATAAATGTAACCAGTCTTTACTTTTCACAAAGTAGGGATTTTTCCAAATGTAAAACAGCAGGGAGTGTAGACTAAATTAGCTACAATAGCATTTTCAGGTACCTTAAATTATAGCAAGCCACACTTAATTTATATGTCCTAATCCCTTTGTTCACTAAAAACATTTTGGGATCTCCATAATCCAGTTTCAAAATGATACTACTCAATAAATACTGTTTTAAAGCAGATAATATAAATATTACGATGTGATAGCCCCTATTATTTCAACCATATGTCCAATGCCTTCCTGCTACTTGTTGCTCATGGTTATCGACTGTCTCCTTCTGGGAAAACATCTGAAAAATGCAGATGTTTTATTTAAATACTTCAGATGGTTTTTTCAACAATTATATGATCCAGAAAGATAATTTTAAGAAGATGACTGTGCAAGATGGACTGAAAATGAATGAATCCTAGGTTTAATGAGGACACCTATCTATCTTCAGTAGGGAAAATAAAAGGCAAAGCAGCCTCATGTCAAAGTCCAGAAAATTATTCCAGAATCTACCTTTTAACCTCCCCTTCAATTTTTTGTTTTTGCTGGCAGCCCTGGTTTCCTTCTCCTCTGCCCAGTCCCTTGAGAATGACAAACCACTTGTAGAGTCCACTGAACTTAACAATATAACGTCTTCTCAATGTTTCCCCTAAAGTAAAATCTTCCCACAACATGTACACTATAATCTGTGTCCCTATACACAGTTACCTTAATGTTCCCATGACATTGTACTCTACCCACACCCCACCCTGGAAGGTGAGTTGTGGCATGAATCCAATATCAGAGAACTAGTAATAGGCTATATCTACATTCCATATAAGAAACATGGGGGTTGGGCAAAGGCAGAGGGTTAATTTGAGTTTCTAACCTAGAGTTGGGTCTTAGGAGGCAAATAATTTATATATAAGCCTTTGAAGTCTTTCCTGTGATCCTCTTTAAGTAATAAAGAGAAAAACATTCTCCGGGATTATAAGGAAGGTGGGAATGGGGGGAGCAATAAAAACGGATGGGCCTGATGGAGAGAAGCAGGCAGGGCAAGGAAGACTAAACTACATGTTCAGGAAACCTCACATGGCAGGCAAAGTCAACTGTGGGGACTTCAGAAGACGGAAAAACGAAAAGAATACAATCCAAAGGAAAGCCAGGTAGTGAAAAACCACATACTCAGCAACGTGAGCTGTCCCTTCAAACTTCTCAAACCTTCATTAAAACTATAAAACCCATGACTGGATATCTCGTGAAAGACAGTGATGGAGTTTGGGCTTAAAGTTCAGGTCTAATGAGGGATAAAAACAAGATGGCCAGTGCAAATTCAGAAGCAGAGACAAAGAAAATTACAAGGAAGTAAGGAAACAAAAACAGGGTATAGACTTTAATCTCACCCGAACTTTGGAAAGTGGGCTAATAAGTTTAGCTATATTGTTTTAGAAGGAAGGGAAATCTCCAACAATACCTAGTCTGTATGTCTAAAACACAAGATGAGCCTTTTGCAGTAATTAGGATTACTTGCACCGTAGGTTCTGATATTTAATAAAGGGTAAGCTTAGTCAATTATTCAAATCATTTGATTTGCTATCTTATTCTTTAAGTGTAGACTTGGAAAATAATTTTACATTACTATTGTCAGAATAAATAATTATGTTACATATGCATACGTAAGTGGTTTTATATGTGTACACATTTTAAGAATTGCATGGACATGAAAAATTATCAGAAAATACAGAAGAACCAATGTCATAAAAAAAAGCTCAGAAACTGTTACAAGAAGCTGAGCCCTGAGAAGAGGAACATTCCAATCAACAAGAGAGGGAATGAATTGCTGAAGGAGAAAACTGAAAATCTGGGGTAATATTTAGTTGGCCATTTAAAGATGAGCAAAGGTTGGTTATGAGGAGGATTAGAGAACAGTAGCTTCAAAATGAGTTAGTGTGAGGAAAGGAGATCAAGGACATGACTTCATAATCAGGAAATGTGCAGTGTGATTATTTGTCTGATTCGGGCAGCAGTGGGGAGGGTGGGGTTAAGATGCCTAGGATAGGGTATTTTTTTCATCCCTTTATTTTTCCTTAAGCTAGCCATGAGGCTTTATCAATGTGGTGATCTGAATAAAAGATAATTCCAGAGAGTAGGGTTCATTGTTTATTGAGAGTCTTGTTCGATTATCAATTGTTGAGACTAAATCATAATAACTCAAATAAAAATTACAATAAATATTGCAAGGTTGGAGAATTTAGAATTTTTAGAAAGTTTAATGAGTTCTGAAATAAACCTAATTCAACTCCCCTTACCGAAGAAGGCAAAATCTGATATATAGGCATTTTTTATGAAATACAAGTCATAAGGTCATATCCTTTTAGTTCTAGAGGATACATTTCTCTTCAATAAGGACAGGAATCATAATGCTCTAATGGTTTTGCCAGTGAGCAAGCAACTATTCTACAATCACAAAAACAAGTTGATTCCAGGTGATAAACTGTTTTTCCTTAGCACATGGATTCCCTCTAAAACTTTCCCCTTTAATAGCATTTATTGACTTTAGAGCAAGAGGAGAGAGAAAGTGGAGTGAGCAAAATATATGGCAGCTCAAGAAGATGACACAGCACACTAGCAGGTATGGCAGACTACACTGGTGACACTGCTGCTTCTGCCGAGGCGCTCCTATCGCTACGATCTCCTCCATCTCTTTCAGTGATTTTATAAGTATTAAGGGTAGATCAATACAAATAGTGAGCACCATGGGCAATTTGGGAATAAAGCTGGAAAAAAATTAGGAAGACAAAAGGAAAAACAATAGAAGAATATTCCGCTACTAACCTGATTTAGTTTCTTCCAGAGATTGAGAACAGGAGAAAGTTCATTAGACCAGATTTCTCTATCAAATTTGCAGCCAGCTGTTACTGATCTCCCCAAGACTCTCAACTGTGAAATAACCTGAATGAAGAAAATAATAAAAGCAATAAATGAAAATAATTTCAAACAGGGAGAAATAATATAGGTACAAAAACAGCAATGTTACTTTTACAAAAATAAAAGCCAAATATATTGTAAAAAGGTTTTAATCCTCTTATCTCTGTTAATTGGCCCCATAGTTTACTGATTTCCTTAAGCAGTTTAAAAAAAAAAAAAAAGAATTTAAAAATGAGGGAAAAAGTTATAAAAATAGTATATTATAATGGTTCTTATATGAAAAGCTGTTCCTTCCCCAGACAGCTCTAATTATCCATTATTTGTGACATTTTGGTGTCTCTATTTGCTCTTTTCTGAAATTAGGAATTTTTTCAGACTGATTGATTTAAATTTCTTAATTTCAAAATGTTGACAAATTAAAGATAGTTGCTTTTAAAATATGAAAATGACAGGAATCTATTAAATAGTATAGCAAACAGTATAAAATGGTAAAACAATTTTAAGTAATTGTTGGTAAAAAAAAAGTTTTACCAACCTTTATTTTAATATTAAGGTTTCATTTCAAAGTTTCCTCTACAGTCAAGGCTCAAATGAAAAATGTATAGGTCAATTAGTTAAAACTCCTCTCCCAGGGCCAAAAAATATATGTTTTTTTAATGACCAAAGGCAAGGAACTCAAGTATCCCTTGTTTAGGACTTTCATTTCTGTAATTCCATTATTATCTTCATTCTCATCACGCTCATCATCAGTTCACTCACATTTTCTTTTCTAAAATAGTGTTTAAGAACATTAATTAACCTTCTTGATCATTTGCTAAGAATGATCCAAAATAATATGTAGTATGCTAAAAATTAGATTACAGATATTGAGCATTTGTGTGCGTGTGCTCATATACGTACTCTACGAGGAATCAACTGTTCTTTATAGAAGTATTTCAACTAACTATTAAAATTGTGCTGTCTCATTGCTTATCTGATATAAACAAAATAAATTAAAAAAACAATCAGGCATATGTTTTCATAAGCCAGTGTTTTAAACGTTAACATGTGCAGTATGTGGACTATTTTTCTGTTGCTACTTTTTGAAGTGGAAGTTGTTTTCCCTTTTTAAGACATTAGACTATATTTCATATTTTGCTGGCTTCTTGTATTAGTAAACTTTGTAATAAAATAAGGGCAATAAATCATTCAGAATGAATGTACCACTTAATTGTTAAACATCTACAATCATGCTGTTAAACTCAAGTTACTTGTAGAGCTTTTGATTGATTCCCTAATCTTGAGAAAATTGTGATGATGCAGTGTTTCATTTTCTTTGTTTTTCTGATAAATTATTTTCATTTGCTCTAGCTGAACTCTACAACAGCATCTAATTTATCAGCTCTGCTAGACCACAAAACATCACTAGTTGGTAGTCAGAAGAAGTACTATTTTAACTTTGGTAACATTTGCTATCACTTATTTGTGTTTTAAATTTGTCAAACATGACAGAAAACAAATAAGAATGCAAAGAGATATCTATGGGAAAAAGGATGCAATTATTTTTCATACATGACTGTAAAAATGGAATTTTAAAGAATACAATGTTTTAAGAATACAATGCCCTAAAAGTTCAGGTTTTCTATCTTCAAAAATTAACATGTGAGACTTGCTTTTCTTAATAACACTATGCTAATGTATTATAATTTTAATGAACATAAGAGTAATAAGGGAATTCAAATATATAATAAAATACTTTTATTAAAGAGGCTAGAGCTCTAACAATGAATCAATTTTTTTACTAAATCTAACATACATACATATCTTTTATAAATAACAGATAATAAAATGACTTTCCATTGTCCATGTTTTAAACCAATCAAAACTATTTTTTCAACAACACAGCTATAATATGGTGAAAAAGGGGAAGAAATTTTAGCTCATTAACAACATGACTGAATCAATTCTTCCATGCACTACCCATACTTAACAACTTGCATGATTCCACTGGCTTACTTGGGGGGATCTGCAAGAATTACAGGGAAACTACTGAGGATGTTGCCACCTCTGTTCCACCTGAGACAATTCATGAATAACTACACTTCTCAGTAATCAATTTGTTTGTAAGACATTAAAATTTATACCCAATTTTAATTTGCTTTACCTTTGGATGTTATCAAGCACAAAGAATAATTTTTTATCTTAATTACCAACTTTATTGGTCCTAGAGCACAGGCCCTTTGTTGGTTTGCTTTGTCTGTTGACACAAACTGTTTTCTTCATTTTATTTTCTTTTCCTATCTTAAATTTTTCTCTGACTGATTTTCTTAACTATTATTTTACCCCAATGGATTACTTATATTTTTGGAAGTTACCTCCAGTAAATTAAGGGAAATATTTAAAGGCTAGAGTCAAAGAGAAGAAGCTAATGAGGGAAGTCAGTGAGTTCTAAAACCAACATTTACAATGGATCATCTGCCTATCCCAAGGGGCCTACAATTGGACTGGATAAAGCAAATCCAACTCCTCTCTAGAGGAAAATGGTATATTTTAAACTTGAACCTTAATGAAGCTCCCCAGAAAAACTTTCAGGGAATATGAGCTCACACAAACAAAAAAGTAACAAAACACATGAGGAAATAACATGATCAAGAGACAGCAGAAAATACTACAGCCATGAGAATTATCAGATATACATATAAAATAAATGTTTCATATGTTTAAAAATATACAAGAGAGTATAAAAGTATGTCAAAGGTAGAAAACATTATAAAAGATGACCAAGCAGATTTGAAATATAATCAAGCAAAACTTTTAGAAATGAAAAACATAATAACTCTACTTATAAATGCAATGGATAAGTTAAAAAACAGATAACACAGAATTGAAATGAGAATAGGTAATTGAAGACATTCTTAAAGAAGCTACTCAAAATAAAGCAGAAAAGACATATAAAATAATAAATCAGATTTTAAAAACATGGAGAAGAAAATGAAAAAGTCTAACATATGCCTAACAGAGTTTTAAAAGAGTTGATAAAATGAGGCAGAGGCAATATTAAAAAAAAAAAACAAAAAAAAATCACTTCTAAGAATTTTCCAGAACTGGTGAAAGAACTTTCTCCAGATTCAGAAAGTTCAGAGAATCCTAACCTGAATAAATAAATCTACATTTAAACTAAAGAAAAAGGTATCTTAGAAGAAGCCAGAAAGAAACAACAGTTTATTGCAAAGAAACAACAAAAATAACAACAAAAAAACCTGCAACATGGAAGACAAAATGTATTGAGGGATAACACTGTCAACTTACAATTGTTATAAATTTCAGCAAAATTTTTTAAATTTCTTATTTGAAATATATTTGGGCTTAAAGGACAATTACAAAAATAATACAGAGAACGTCAACATACCCCTAACCCCACACCCCAAGGATCCAAGATCCACCAATTCTGACATTTTTCTACATTTGCTGTGTCATTCTGTTGATCTATTATCAATCCATTTTCTGAACACTTGAGTATAGTTTATATACATCATGCTCCTTGAACACTTAATACTGCCAGGACCATTTCCTAAGAATGAGGATATTCACTTATATAAATGCAGTTATCAAGTTCTAGAAATTTAGCATTGATATAAAGCTCACAGTCCCAATTTTTTCATATGTCTCAATAATGACCCTTAGAGCAATTTCTCCTCCCTTACTAAATCTCATTCAGGATCATATATTGCATTTAAATGTAATTGTTTCTTTAGTTGCTCTTTCTATTTTTAAATTGTGGGAACATATTTATATATAAATAAACTCTCCCATCTCAACCTCTCCAAAGCATACCACTCAATGGGATTAACCACTTTCACAATATCGTCGTACCCTCACCACCTTCCATTATTAAAACTTTCCCACTGGCCAAACAGAAACCTCAAACCCATTATGCATTAACTCCCAACTCCCCCCTGGCAACCTGTACTCTAATTTCTATCTCTGTGAGCTTGCATAATCTGTATTTTCTTTGTAGTTACCATGGGCTTAAATTTTACATTCTAAATCTATAACAATCTCATTTGCTTTGATATCAACTTAACTTCAAAAGCTACATAAAACTCCATCTCCCCAACTTTATATAGTTCTTGTCACAAAATATATGTTTATACATTATAAGTCCAAAGCCACTAATTTATCATTACTTTTTATGCATTTGCCTTTTAGACCCTGTAGGAAGTAAAGGATAGAGTTAGAAACCAAAAATATAATAGTACTGGCATTTATATTCACCTATGTTGATACCCTCACTTGCAGATTTTTATTTCTTCATGTGGCTTCGATCTCTTGTCTATTGTCCTTTCCTTTCAACCTGCAGAATTCTCTTTAACATCTCTTGTAGGGGCTGGTCTAGTGAGGATGAACTCCCCCAGCTTTTGTTTGTCTGGGGATGTCTTCATCTCTCCCTCATTTTCAAAAGACATCTTTGCTGCATATAGAATTATTGGTTGGCACTTTTCTGCTTTCAGAACTGTATCATCCTCCTGCCACCTTCTGATCTCTACGGTTTCCAACGAGAAACTGGCACATAATCTATTGAGGTTCTCTTGTATGTGGCATGTTGCTTCTATCCTGCAGCTTTCAGAATTCTAGCATTCAAAAGTTTGATTATAATATGCCACAGCATGGGTCTATAAATGTTTATTCTGTTTGGAGTTCACTGAGCATCCTAGTTGTGTGTATCCACGTCTTTTGTTACATTTGGGAAATTTTCAGCCATCTGAATATTCTGTTCCTTTTTCTCTTCTGGAACTTCCACGGTGCATATATTCAAATGTTTGATGGGGCCTGCCATGTTCCTCAGGGTCTGTACACGTTTCTTTATTCTTTCTGCTTTCTGCTCCTCAGTTTGAATGATTTCAATTGCTTTATCTTCAACTTCTCTGATTGTTTCTTCTACCAGCACCAATCTTCTGTGAACCCCATTAGAGCATTTTTAATTTCTGTATCTGTGGTCTTCAGGTTTGTTTGGGTCCTTTTTATAATTTCTATCCCTCTATTGATATTCCACTATGTGCATCTATCAACTTCCTGATTTCCTTTAATTCTTTATTTATGCTTTCCTTTAGCCCTTTGAGCATATTTAGGACCAATTCTTAAAGTCTTTGTCTGGTATGCCTAGGTCTGGTTCTTCTCATTGATGGTTTCTAGTCCTTTAATCTTCTCTTTTGCCTAGGCCATGACTACCTATTTCTTTGTATGTTTAAGAATTCAGGGAAGGAGAGGGTAGAAGGACCACACTTTAAAAAAAAAAAAAAGTATGCCAAGGAGTAGGAACAAAATAAAATGGTAGAAATAAATCCAAGTAAGTCAATAGTTGCACTAACTGTGGATGGACTAAAACGCTCCACTTTAAAACAATGGATAAAAACATGTTTATACATGTATTTATATCTGAGTATATGTTTAAATCTTCCCACCCTGCAAAAATGAAACAATACACTAACAGGTTAAAGTGAGACATAGGAGAAATATACAAAAGATACATCTTTCTAATACTAACATAGACAGTACAAAGAAAAAAAGGGAAAACAATTTTCTGTTTCTCATCTCTTAGTGAAAATATTTTTGCCCAGTCACATACAAGACCAAATTATAATTTACATTGGTTATCTGTGAGATTAGATTTCACTCAAGATCAAAAGCAAAATGTACAGGTACTGGACCATATTAAGAAGTCACATCAACACTTTTTCAAGGCAGTATGATATTAAAAGTCTGAAAATAAATCTTAAGAGCCTTGCTAGCTTGTGCAATTTTAACAAAAACAAATTAAGAATGACCCTTTCAAAAATGCTTAAATTCATGCAAAGACTAGAATAAACCAGTTTTCAAATACTGAGGTATATATTATTTAGGGGAATAAGGTGAATACTTCATTAGGAATCTTACATATTAATATTTTATATTTAACTCTGGTTAATACTAAATAACTCAGATATGTTATTAATCACTAAATTATATGGAATGCTTGGCTCCATCTCTGTCTTGAGGAGATGCAATTATGATGCTTTGTTGCACTTTGTTAATTAGGGGCTGTGATCATGCTTCTTGCTGAGAGTGAAAATGTACTTTTGTTGTTTATGGAAATACAAATAAGATCGAGGCACATAATATATAAATATATTATATTACTTAACAAACTTACAAAACGTCATTTATTTCTTTTAAAAAGACTTCATATATACCACATTTGAAATCAATTTGGCAGTTAATTAAAAAGTTAAACACACCCCTACCACATGATCCAGTCATTCCACTCGTAGGTATTTACCCAAGGGAAATGAAAGCATATGTCCATATAAAGACTTTTATAGGAATGTTCATAGCTGATTCATTTTAGTAGATACAAACTAGAAACAACCTAACTGTGTTTCACTGAGTGAATAAAGAAAGAAAATTTTTTTATATTAGTACACGGAATACTAATAAGGAATCAAAAGGAAGAAATTCCTGATAGCCACAACATAGATGATCTTAAAATAATTATACTGAGTGAAAGAAGACAGATGGAAAAGAGTACTTAACTGTATGATTCCATTTATATAAAACTATAAAATGCAAACTAATCTATATGGACAAAAAGGAAATCAGTGGTTGTCTTGGGATGGGGAGGGATGACTGGAGAGAGGGATTACCAAGAGCCAAGAGGAAACTTGTGAGGCTGATGGAAACATTCACTAACTTGATGTGGTGGTGATCTCATAGGTTTATACAGATGTCAAAACTTAGCAAATCGTGCAGTCTAAACATGTGAAGATTACTGAGCTGTAAAATGGAAAAGTACAAAAGTAGATAAACGGGACTGCCTCAAAATTTCATACTTCTGTTCTTCAAAAGACTTTGTCAAAAAGTAGAAAGGCAGCGTACTCAATGGGGAAAAAATCTTTGGAAACCATATATCTGAAAAGGGATTGATCTCTATGTTATATAAAGAGATTACACAGCTTAACAAAATGAAAAGCAACCCCGTTTAAAAAAATGGGCAAAAGAATTGAACAGACATTTTTCCACAGTGGAAATACAAATGGCCAAAAGACACATGAAAAGATGTTCAATATCACTAGCTATTAGGGAAATGCAGATCAAAAGTACAATGAGATATCATCTCACAGCATACAGAATGGCCATTATTAAGAGAACAGAAAACTTTAACTGCTGGAGAGGATGTGGAGAAATAGGAATGCTCCTTCACTGTTGGTGGGAGTGTAAAATGGTACAACCTCTCTGGAAGAAAATCTGGCATTTCCTCAGGAAACTAAATATAGAACTGACATATGACCTGGCAATCCCACATATATTCAGGAGAACTGAAAGCAAGGATGCAAACAGATATTTGCACACTGATGTTCATAGAGGCATTATTCACATTGCTAAAAGATGGAAAGAACCTAAGTGTCTGTCAACTAATGACTGGAAAAACAAGATGTGGTAATATTCATAGCTGAATATTACTCAGCTGTAAGAAGAAATCAATTGGGGAAGCACATGACAACATGGAAGAACCTTGAGGATATTATGTTAAGTAAAATAAGCAGACACAAAAGGACTGATATTGTATGGATTCACTGATATGAACTATAACAATGAGTAGAGTTACAGAGTTGGACTATGAAGTGTAGGTGGTGGGAGATGGAATGTGGGACGAGAAGGTGGAGAAGATGCTGGATGTATGTAGAATGTTTAGTAAGGTCTATAGCAATGGTCGGACTTGATGGAAACACATTGTAATGAACATAACAAACACTGTTGACTTATGGATGTGGCTGTGGCTGAAAAGGGTAATCTAAGAAGCTTAATATTAGTTGGAGAACAGCTAGAGGATAATATTGGGATGTATAACAATGATTTTGGAAGTAGATGAGAATTGTGGTTAATAATATAAATACAGGAATGTTCTACAACAGGGTGTTAAGAATGTGGTGATAGATGAGAAAATATATAACTAATATAATTTACAGATTATAGTCAACAACAACATTGTAATGTTTTTATACCAAAAGGAAAGTTGGTACTATATTAATTCTAAAGGTTTAAAATAAGAATATGCGGTTTGGTTTTGTGAGATATGGATATGATTAAGCATTTTTTACTCTATTTTTTTCTTTAATAAGAAAACACTGACTATGTAATTTAACTGTTTATCTGTGTATCTTTCTGAACACTAGAGGAACAACTGAGTTAGCAGTTGAAATTAGATGAGATAAAAGTACCTGAAAAAAGAAAAAGAAAAAGAAAAAAGAAAAAAAAAAGTACCTGAAAAAGAACTTTTTAGGAATAATGTTTTCATAACATGTTGCGCTACCTTTATCTGTTCTTTGATTATTGTGAATTTGAAATAAAGTTGTTAATTTATTAAAAAACTCATTAAAGTGATTCTTGGTAGTTAACAGAATTACCCAGAAAATGGAAAATCTGGACTTAGGGTCAATAAAACAATGGTTGTTCTGGGGGGAAAAAAAAGTGAGGAAGTGCTGATGTTGCTACTAAACACAGAAGCTGCAATTTTTATCATCGATATCACTGACCTTGGCTCTTGCCACTCAAGAACTAGAACTTGCTATATCAAGGGGGGCATAAAACCACCTTTTTGAATCAATAGTTCCTTACTGACAGGCTGGGACTGGTGCCTGCCATGCCCATGCTCTGTGAAGGGGGCTTGTAAAAGAGCATCTGTTTTCAATACCTATAGAGATGGGTGCAGGCTTCCTACCACCATGACTTTTTTGGGGGAAAGTACTAAAAGCAGTCTATTTTTAATTGAGTGACAAGGTAAATAAGACATATAAATAATATTCATCACATTTTCTAGTTTTTTAAATTAATTTTACTGTGAACATTTTCAAAGATATACAAAAATTGATTTTATTATGGACATTTTCAAAGATACATGAAGATACTCATCATTCGATTCAACAATTGTCAAGATTTTCCTGCATTTGCTTCATCTATCCCTATTTTATTCTTTGAATTTTGTTGTTATTATTCCTTAAGTGATTTAAAACAAATCCCAAATCACATGCTCCTTAACACCTACGCACTTAGTATATATTTCTAAAAACATATGGACATAACCACAACGTCATTATTTCACCAAACAAAATTAATAAAAATTCTTTGGTATCACAATATCCAGTCCATATATAAATTTTCCTGATGGTCTCCAAAATTTGTTTAAATGGAGCTCTTTGAACCAAAATCCATAGAAAGGTCATATTGTTATATAGTCTAAGTCTGTCAAATGCAGAGCAGTCTCTCTACCCTCCCTTTTTTTTGCATGCCATTGACTTGCTGATAAAAAAGTCAGTTATCTTGCACAAAGTACCACATTCTAGACCGAGTATTATCATTTAATTTGTTCTTTTACCCCCTGTGTTTTCTTTTCTTATTAAATGGCAACCTATAAAAGCAAAAATCTAAGCTTATATTAAACTTAGTATTTCCATGTAAACAATCTAAAAGAATAAATATGAAATCATGGTGCATATTACAAAATTACATAGCAATCTACTTACTTTGTCTTAAATAATCTTAGAACTCAAAATGTGAAAAGTGGAAAATTCACATTTGCCTACAGTTAGAAATTAGAATTTGTACATGAAAATACATTTATACTATTTCTTTTTTGCTGATGGTGCTATTGGCAGAGTTGTTGCTAATAAACATGCTCCTGAAATAAAAGTTATCATATAAAAATAGGATATATGGGAGAAAAGAGCCAATTTAAGCTTCCTGATTTGAAAAAATGAATTTACCAGGTACTTGTGACTTCTGTAATAACTGATGAAAAACCACTGGAGTCTGGATAACTGCAGCTGCTGGGTATGAGTAACCACAGCTGCTGGGTTCATAAAAGTCATTCAATGCAATGTTGCTAAAATTATTACACTAGCAATTAACCTCAAATCTTTCACAACAGAAAAAAATATCTTATTTTAAGAATAAATTAATAACACATTTTAATGATTTTGTTATCAAATTGCTATTAAGTCTATGAAAAATTAATAAAATTCTGGAACTTCAAAGCATGCTTAGGAAAAAAATTAAGTGATTATGTAGCTATCTCTTAAAAAGAAAAATATATGGCTCTCAGAAAAAACATGTAACTTTTATAGAAGAACTAAAGCTAATAAGGAATTTGATCAATATCAATTGTCTGCCAAAACCTGCTTCCATTTTTGAGCAATAGCAATAGCCTGATGCAATTGCTTTCCATTCCGTCCCTCTGCTTTAAGCCTTACTCCCATTGTTTATTCTTTTCAAGCCCCAAGCCACCAGGGTGATCTCGTTGTTACCAAGGCTCAAAAGGCTCAACATTAACTAATTCCTGTTTGTAATAAAGAATGGCTGGATCTGCTCCTTGCCTCACATATCCCACCAGTCCCACTCCTCTCTCGCTGTGTTCCACCACATCTGCCTCATTGCAGTCTCTCCAATGAGGAGCAGCACAATTCCATGTTCCCTACCCCACCTGGTCCCTGGTAACCTGGATTTTAGTGCTTATTCTAATTAGTTCATATCAGTGAAATCATACAGTATTTTCTTTTGTTTCTGTTTTTTTTCACCCAATATATCTTCAAGGTTCATTCATGTTGTCACATGTATCAGAACTTCATTCCCTTATATGGTTGAATCATATTCCAGAAAAGGTTTGGTAATGGATGGTGGTGATGGTAGCACAACATCGTTAGTGTAATTAACTCCACTGGATTATATACTAGAATGTGGTTGAAAGGGGAAACTTTAGGTTGTATGTTACCAGAATAAATCATAGGGCAGTGAACCCTAATGTAAAATGTGGACTACAGTTAATAGTAAAATTATAATAAATTGTTACACAGTGAACCCTAAAGTAAAATGTGGACTACAGTTAATAGTATAATTATAATAAATTGTTTCATCAATTGTAACAAAAGGTACCACACTAATGCAAAGTGTTAATAATAGGGAAAACTGTGCATTCGTGGGCGGTTATATAGGAACTTTGTAAATTCTACATGATTTTTTATTAGAGAAATCTACAATATCTGTAATTTTAAAAAATAAAAAAAACAAGGGGAAAAGGAAAGAGTGGCCCATGAACATATGGAAAAATGCTAAGTCTCATTAGTAATAAAAATTCAAATTAACATAGACGAAGTAAGTACAAGAAAATCTTGACAATTGTTGAATCTGGGTTGGACAGAGTTTATAGCCAAGTGATCAAATTGTATTTTGACCAGATTGTAAAACAAACAAACAAAAAAATCTGATATGCAGATTTCATATTATTTTGAACACCAAAATGAGGAATTCTGGAATTCTCTGCAGCTTCTCCTAGCCTAGCACAGATGCTCTCAAAACTGGTGTGCCTAAGAATGACCCAAAAAGCTTGTGAAGAGTACTGCTTCCCAAGATCCACCCTCAGATAGGCATATGTTACAGATCTCGGGTGGGATTTAGGAATCTACCATTTAAACAAACTTCCCAGATAAGTCTGATGCAAGTGAACACAACAGACCACACTCTGAGACCTATTGGCTAGGGTATAATGTGGCTAGAAAGGCAATTATGACAGTCTGAGGATTACATTAAATAATCTACATCTGTGATTGTGGGTTAACAACGGCTAATAAATGGGGAGAAAGAAGAGATAAACTATATTTCAGTCTGATGCTTTTACATGAGACAAATCTAGAAAAGAGAAGCATTAAGCAATAGAATTATTTGGATAGTTTAGGGCTACAGATCTATTGCCAAGATTTTGAAAGAAGTGATTCCATTAAGAAGAGTAGTATAAAGAGAGCAGTCGGGTGCTATGGTGCAGAAAAGGGCATATTGTCAGGAGACACAGAAGCTTTCAAAATAACCAATTGGTTACCCTTGTTACTTGTCACTTCACTCTGACTTTAAGATATCACCAACACGGTTAAAGCTTCGTGTTCTTTTGATTTTATACACCTCTAATGTCCAAATTCTGGGCAGTTTTAAATCCGGAACCTTTACAACTATTACACAAGCTCTTTCCATCCTTTGTGTGGTCATATTCACTTGCTTCCCAGTACCATTTGTTTTGATGCCATGGGTTACCTTTGCCCTGGGCAGTGTGACTCTACAGTTCTAGCAGCTCCCTGATCTCCGTTAGCATGGAGGCCACGCAGCTGCTGCATTTGGGATGCTCCAGGCAGCAGCAGCTGGAATGGCTGCTCCTCCACACAGCCTCGGAGTGTGAGCTTAAGAGTTTAAGGTACCAGGGTTCAAAGCATTCAGTTCATCAATGGACAAAAATTCTACTTTGCCATTTAATGAATATTCATCAAAGAATAATGGTGGAACTTTTGAATAATATTGAAGTGGTATATCTTTCATTAAAAATATCAAATTACCTAATTATTTTTTGTGCAAAATTTTACTTGAACATAAAGAATCTTGGTCAAGCTATTAGGCAATTTCAATACTCTGAGAAAATACTGATATATAGACTAAGGGTAAGGCTTAACGAGCAACGTGATCTAACTGTAAAATATTTATATTAATGTCAAGATTCTTTAGCAAAGTTTCATAACTCTGCAAATATTTTGCTAATTAACTTCTTTCATATTTCAGGCTTGCCTATCTGTAAAATACATCAAAATACATCTTAGTAATTAAGATTTGAGAGTGTTCTCAATTCCTATGTCAAAAAGTGATCATGTAAAAGAGAATATTTTGCCAATTAGTTTTGCCTAGCAAGAGACCATTTTTTTTTCCTCTATGGAGAAAAGCTATGAATCTCATAATATGAGAAAGCTCAAAATCAATGGTTTTCCCTTTTCCTATGAGTATGTCACGCATGCATGCACTAGTATCCACTAACACTTTCAAGTCCCGGTTCTGTAACTTACTAAAAGTGTGATCTTGGGAAAAATAATAACCTCACTTGGGCCTCAATTTCCTCAACTGTCACATGAATTCAGTAACAATACCCACATCATAGGGTTATAATGAAAATTAAATAAGATAATGCATGTACAAGAAGCACAATATCAAAAACTATCATCACATCATCATCATCACAGATTAAGAAAATGATACCAGACGCTGTATATGGGAGCGTAAAAACATAAACAACAGTATATGGGAGAAGGTAAAAATCACAATTTAAGAAAAGATGTAAATAAAGTTATCTGATTCACACAGCTTGTTTGTAATAAAGAATGGCTGGATCAGTAAACAGTACTTCACTTAATTTTAGTAATTCAAAAATTATATCACTAGTTTGGAGACAAAAAAATAACTTTGTGTGTTACACTTTTGAAAATCAATTTTCAATTATATATTTTTCTCCTCTTTGCTAATGTATCATGGCAAAGGATATGTTTTCTCCCCTCAAAACATTCTATTTTTCTCCTTCATTCCTAGGTCATACTTCTACAACTCTTAGCTTTTTTTTTTGGAGGTATCAGAGAGTGAACCCAGGACCTCGTACGTGGAAAGCAGGAGCTCAACCACTGAGCTATATTCTCTCCCCAATGAGAGTTGGTTTTTTCGTTTGTTTTGTTTTGCTTGTTTGTTTTTAGGAGGTACCAGGGATCAGACCCGGGACCTTGTACAAGGGAAGCAGGTGCTCAACCACTTGAGCTACATCCTCTCCCAACTCCTGGCTTTTTTATCCTTCTACTTTTGAATCTAACAGACAGCTTCTGATTGAAACTCTCCACATAAACTCAGGGTATGTAGCTCTATTATACAAAAATATAACTGATCAAGAATTGTATAGTCATTTAAGAGACTGGATTACATAAGTCTACCAATTTGCAAGTTGTTTATGCCTTCTATTCCCTCATTTCTTCTTTCTTAAGATGGAAATGTCAATACCGGCCTAAGGAAATAAATCATAAAATGCTAAAAGATGCTTAATAATGTACTAATGGATGTTAAACCAAAGAAATATCATAGTTTTAAAAAAAGTGACAATGAAAACTGTCCTGTAGTTAAGTTTCCAAAGACATTTCAATCTTTTAAAATGCTAATGTACATAGTAAGTATGGCCATAGTAAGTATATTTTGCTAAATCAAACTGCAGAAATTATTACAAATTCTTTAAGATGAATAAATTAGGAATTGTGGCTTTTTCTGTAGGTATCCTTTTCTGTTTAAAAAGAAAGTTGCAGAGATGACTACTATAAAATGCCCCTATCTATCTCTGCAGCACACTGAATTGTTCTACAGCAAATCTTTATATTCTGCAAAATAATAATGCTGCAGTAGTTTTCTGTGGTCTTTGTTCTGCAAACAGGCAGTTCTACTATACATCGAAAATTCCCTTTACTTTGATTATTTAGGAAGTTTGCTTATCTGAACATTTAAAAAATATCTGGATTGGCATTTTGAGGTAGATAATGTCTACAACTGGACTTCATTCAAATATATAAGAGTTAAGTAATAGTAAGCAACTATACTGATTTTATGTAGTGGATGCTGATATTTAATTTAAATTAATGCAAAGAAGAAAAACAAAATACCAATTAAAATGGCTTCCTTTTTAGTAATCAAAAGAAAGGCATCATTATATGGAATTACTGGAAAGAGCTAAAACCAAATATGAGCTCTCAAATTTTAGCACAGTGACAACTGGTACTCTGTATGACCAAACTCTGTTCTACATCTTCTGTGCCACAGACCACTAAATACACCCTAGTACCTGTTCTTGCTTTCTTCCTTTACTAGAAGAATCTTCAAGATTTTACTAGACACAGGGATAGTTTATCTCAGAAATTAACTAAAAGAGATGGGAATTTTTTTTAAATTAAGATTTTACTGTATCTCAATTTTATTCAAACCATTAATTTGTTAAGAGTATTTTCAAAGCTAATGTTTTCCCAAAATTTTCTGACCTCTTGTTTAAAGATAAATTTCACACTATTTCTTTCCAAGTAATGTGCTGCATGTTTCCTTAGCCTGAAGAAGGTACTGTCACTGCATTGATTATGAATAAATGCAAATATAAAAGGAAAATAAAAATTAAAGAAACAGTAAAAAAGTTGTTAAATAAAGCTGTGATATTACTGAATTAAAAGAAACATCTCCTACTGTTGAACTTATTGCAGATACTTTCAACAACTAATTTCCTTTAAAAGAGTAAAAGCAATTTCAGTATGATATAAAAGCTAATTTTCCATGGTCCTTAAATGATAAAGATGATAAAAAATTTTATTAACTTTCTTTTATTCTATTTTTTGTGTGTGTGGATTTTTAATAGATAAGCTCTGAGATACAAGAAATAAAATCCATCCTCAGAAACCATTTTTGGAGAAAGCCATCAAATCCATATCTGATTAAAAAAAAAGACACCCACATCCCCACATGCATCCATATCTATTAAAGTACTTCCCACGACGGCAGCACATAGGCTTTCTTGTTGGGAGGGCCAGAAGAGGAAAGAAATACTTAGAGAAAATTCCAAATTTATAAAGCCCCTTTTCTAAATATATATAAGCTTACAATAATTCTACCTTTTCTATATGCATAATTTTTAATAGCTCTACCTTTGATTCAGGAATGATGTGGAAACACTTTTATGATAGTGATTATAAAAATCATAAAGTAGGAAGTTATTTGGTTTGTAGTCATTCAAAGGTGTGTTAATACGTAATTCTATTTATGAGTATGATATATATATATATACATTTCATTAATCAATGGATCAATTTACTTATTACTTCCTGATGGATTTACAGGGTCTGAAATCCTCCTGAAATTGTTCGCAAAATTTTGTGTATATGTACATGCATATATTTTTCTAAGGAAGGAATTCAGACTTCTGGTACAGATTCTAAATAAGTCCATTATGAAAAAGAGTTAAATACCATTGCCCTGAGCTATGATTTTTAATGGTTTTGATGTTTTAGTGAGTATACCATAATTTCTTTGACCACTACCCTATTAATCATTTAGATTTTATAAAATGTTGCTCTAGAAATAATGTGGCAATGAATAACATTGTGCCTTTATTTCTGATTATTTACTAAGGATGAATACTTAGACATGGAACTGTTATGTCACATTAACATATTGCAATGACTGCCTTCTGGGCCTTCTGAAAGACTATGTCCAGCCAGCTGTGGGCTCAAAGATGCAGTTAATAGCAACACGTGAAAGTACATACAAATGGTCTAGCAGAATTTCCTTACATGGTAGTAAATGGCCGTAAGTACAAAACAGACCCCATCCCTATTTTAACAGTATAAAAGGTGGTAGACATAAGGGTCTGAACTCCTCTACCAAGAACAAAAGAAACTATGCAAATTAATGCACAGGGAGAAAGGCACTGAAAAAAGAGAATCTCAGTCAGCAGGAGGACAACAACAAGCATGTAATGAGTCCCAGAAGAAATAGGGGACAGAAATTTCCAAATTTCATAAAAATTATAAACCGAAAGATTAAAAAAACTCAATAAACAGAAAAAAACTACACCATAATGAAACAATTGGAAAGCAGTTATATAACAAAATATATAAAGCAGCCAAAGGAATAAAAGACATACTGAATAGAGAAATGGACAGGAGAATGACCTAAAGACTATAGACAGTAAAAAGCTGGTAAAAAATATTACAAACAGTGCTATCCAATACACTTGAAAATTTAGATGAAATGGACAAATTCCTTTAGGTACATATAAATTACCAAAACGGACACAAGGAAAATGAAAACACAATCTGAATAGCCATATAAAATTTAAAGAAACTGAATGTGTAATTAAAAAGCTTCCAATGAAGAACCCCTAGGCCCAGATGGCTTTATTGGTGAATTCTATAAACATTAAAAGAAAAATAATGCCAAATCTTACATAAACTTTTGCTGAAAGCACAGAGGAGGAAAGACTTCCCAATTCATTTTATGAGGAAGCATGATCCTAATATCAAAAGTTAGACATATATACTATAGAAAATAAAATTAAAGATTAATATCCTTTATGGTAAATAACGTTTATAAAATACTAGCAAATAAAATTTAGTAAGTGGGGTTTACCCAACGAATGAAAAATTGTTTTAACACTGCAAATCAATCAATATAAATAACCAGAATTATAGAAAAAGAGAGAAAAATCATATGGTCATCTCAGTAGATACTCAAAAAGCATTTGATACAGGTCGATACCCATTCATCATAAAACCTCTCAGCAAGTAGGAATAGAAGTAAACTTTCTCCCTCTGATAAAGGGCATCAACAAACCTTCAGCTAAATTATACCTAATGGTCTGAATGCTTTCCCTCTAAGACAGAGATAAGGCAAAGTTTACTCTCTGGTACTATTCAACATTTATTGGAGATCCTACTCACTATAAAAAGGTACAAAAAAAAAAACCACAAAACATAAATTAGGAAGGAAAAACTAAAACTCTATTCGCGGACAACATGATTGTTGATGTAAAAGACCCTAAGGAAGCTACAAAAATTTATTAGAACTAGTAATTTAATTTAGCAAGGTTACAGAATAATACCATTTATAATAGCATCAGAAAAGATAAAATATTTAAAATTCATTCAAAAGCTCACAGAGAAATATTTTAAAAATCTAAAAAATAAGAAGAGTCCCCATGTTGAATATTCAGTAAACTCAATATTGATACCTCAATCTCCACCAAATGATCTATAAATACAATTCAATTCCAGTCAAAACCTCATGAGCTTTTTTTTGTGTGTGGAAAGTGACAAAACACTAAAATTTATGGATATAAATTTTATATGGAAAATTTATGGATATATGGAAAGTTCTAAAATAGCCAAAACAATATTGAAAAAGAAGAATATATTTGGAAGACTTGAGATTACCTAATTTCAAAACTTACTACAGTTAGCAATCAGTAGTGTGGTATTGGTCTATCAGTAGACATGTAGTATTGGTCAATCAGTAGACATGTAGATCAGTTAAACAGAATAGCGAGTCTACAAATAAACCCACATATAAATATGGTCACCTGATTTTTTTAAAAAGAAGCCAAAGTAATCCAATGGTGAAAAGGATAAAGAAAATTTACAACTCAATAGTAAGACAACCAATAAGCCAATGTTATAAAAATACACAAGGGATTTGATCAGACACTTACCAAAAGAGGTAAAAATGGCCAATAAGGAATTAGAAACTGCTCAATTATTAGTAATCAGGAAAACACAAATGAAAACTGTAAGGAAATACAATTTCATACACACTAAAATGGCCAATTTTGAAAAGATTGACAATACCAATATTTTTGGAGAGAAAATTTTAATAAATCCATAGTAAAATAATTCACATCAGCACTAAATTTGTCTAGATACAAAATTAAAGCTAATGATCTATGAAAACAAAAATACCTTTAACAAATCATAAAATACTAGACAAAAAGTAGATATTACAAGGAATTAGAGAGCAATTACATGCCGGTGAAAGGAGTAAGGATAAGGCATCTCACTACAACTCTATACCATCTATTCTCAATTGAGTCTTATCTGGTACATTGCTAATGGACTCCCCCTGACAAACTCTGGCCACAGAGACTTATCTAAACTTTTCCCACTTTCTTTAAACTTCTAAACTCACCTTTTACTACTTTAATGAGAAGATTCAGAAAACCGAAGGCAAGAGAGCCTTCAAACTTCCCGCTTTCCACTTCAAAAGACCTCTTTATCTTTACTCATATTCTTTTTTCATCTCATCTCTCAGGAACAATGATCATTTCTGCTTTCCAAGGTTAACACATCTGTCCAGATCTCCTATAGGCCCTTGTTTCCATCAGTCACCCCATCTCTTACACATTCAATCTCCACCTCTAAACTGGTTTCTTTATTTCACTCAACAAATATTTTTAAATCTCTAATACCCTCAAAATTGTTTTTCTAAATCTGCAGCTTACTCAAGACACTTTCTTTTACCAGTAAGATTAACAAAAGAATGTAATACATCAATTCATTATATATGCTATAATCCTTGCAATCAAGATAAAAATACTCTTTTTACAAAGGTCATAAAAATATGCGTATCTCCGACTCTAATCCTCAATCGAGCAGTTTTATTATGTCAGTTTCCTTCCATCATTAACTTATTATTAATAACTTGTTTAAAACAGTAGTTGGGGAGAGGTTGTGGCTCAAGCAATTCAGCGCCTGCCTCTCACATGAGAAGTCCTGGGTTCAGTTCCCAGTGCCTCCTAAAGACGACAAAAAACGAACAGATAACAAGCAGACATCGAGCAAAAATAATGAGCAGACAATGAGAAAAACAATGAGCAGACGAGAAAAAATGAGCAGACAACAAGCAAACCAATGAGCAAAATCAATGAGCAAGACAACAAGCAAACAACAAGCAGACAACGAGCAAAAACAAACAAGCAGGGAGTGGACGTGGCTCAAGCAGTTGAGCACACGCCTCCCACAGAGGAGGTCCTGGGTTCGGTCTGGTGTCTCCTAAGAAAAAAACAAACAGACAACGAGCAGACAATAAGCAAAAAAACAACAGCAAGACAGCTAGGGCAAACAACAAGCAAAAACAATGAGCAAAAACAACGAGCAAACAGATAAGGGAGCCATCTCAGCATGTGAGTGGGGAAACAGCGGTTGCCCTAGGGCTTACAGTATACACCTTTAATTAATCCAAGGCGATCTTCAAATATTATATAACTTTGCATATTGACTAAGAACCTTACAACTCTATATTCCCAATTCCTCCCTCACAACCTTTGTGCTGTTTTTGTAACACACTTAACTTTTATACACATTATAAATTCACAAGAGACTACAACTATTTTTGTTTCAAACAGTTATATTTTAGAGGAATTAGAATAAAAGAATTTTAGTTTAACTTCATTCAAACCATCTCCAGAGTTCTTAGTTCTTTGTGTAGATCCAATACTCTGCCTGGTATCATATCCCTTTTGACTGAAGAACTTCCTATAACATTTCTTGTAGAGTAAGTCAGCTGGCAATAAATTCTGCTTTTCTTTGTCTGAAAAAGACTATTTCTTCTTCATTTGTGAAATTTTGCTGGATACAGAATTCTGGGTTGACAGGTTTTTTTGTTTTGTTTTGCTTTGTTTTGCTTTTTTTATTCAGCACTTTAAAGTTATCACTTCATTGTCTTCTCACTGAATGGCTTCTGATAAGAAGTCTGCAAATACTTACCTTTGCTCCACTGTATATAATGTCTTTTTTATCCCTCTGGTTGCCTTTAGTATTTTCTCTTAGTCTTCTGTTTTCATAAGTTTTAATGTGATATGCCTAGGTATGTTGGTTTTTTGTGTTTTGTTTTGTTTTGTTTCGGAGGGGAGTGTCCAGATTGGCGTTCTCTAGTTTGGTACATTTGTGGATTATAATTTTAGGAAATTCTTGGCTATTATTTCCTCAAATACTTCTTCTGCTCAATTCTCTCTCTTCTACTTTTGGGATACTCAATTAGGCAACCATTAGACCATCTGATATTACCCCACAACTCTTGGATGCTATGCATCCCACCCCCCACTCTTTTTTCCTTTTGTTTCAGTTTGGGTGACTTTTATTGACCTATTTTCAATTTTACTGATTCTCTCTTTGACTGTGTAAAGTCTATTGATCAGCTTGTTGAAGACATTCTTCACCTCTGTTACTGTGCTTATTTCTAGAATTTTCAATTTATTCTTTCTTTGTTTCCATATCTCTGCTGAAATCAACCATCTGATCTTTCACATTATCTATCTTTCCACTAGAAACTTTAACATGCAAAACATAATTATTTTAAATTCCTTTCTCTTAGTTTCTTAGGGCTGCCATAACAAAGTAAGAGGTTTAAAACAATGGAAATTGGAAGCTAGGCAAGATGGTGTCAATTTAGGAGGGCACTTGCTGACTCACTCTCTGAGGTCGGCTGATTGGGGACAGGGTTCTGCCCAGGGGTCTATGCTGGGGGCACATGGAGCGAGAACCTCGGGGACATCGATCTGGACAGCGTGGATTGCTCAGGAGAGATTCGTGCTGCTAGCTTGTCTCTTCTTTGCTGTGCTTCTTCTTCAGTGATTTCCCATTCTCTGTCTATATTGATTTTGCCTCCCAACACTATCTCTTTTACTTCCTTCATCTTTCTGCCTTCTGTATTCTGTTGTGGTTCTTACATACCACATTTTTTCATTAGCCGACAACTTAAGGGTGTCAATTTCTATTCTATCCTGTTTTCTTCTTTTTTAATTAATATTAACTTTTTCCTTTCAGCTCTCTCTTTACTCTTTCTCTCTCTCCCCATCATTCTAGCCTTCTAAATCATTATATATATATTTTCCTCTATTTGGTTTCCCAGTCCATTATAGGTACTCCACTTTTTTTTCCTATGACTCTACACTGCCTACATGAATTAAATATTCGTTTTGCTAAGTCTTACACGGCCCCTCTTCTAACTTTTATCAATAGTACTATTATCCTTCTTCCTTTCTCACATCTTTCAATTCCTCTGGTCCTAATCTTTTGCCTTCAAGGGAACATAGAAAGAAGCAAGGAAATAAAATAAGAAGAAAAAGTGTCACAGAGAAAACTTAACACACACACAGAAGCACCAGCTAAATAAAACTCTAGAACAGAGAGAGAAGCTAATCAACTGAATAAACCCATCAAGATAAAATGATGACTAGAAGGAAACAAAAAATTACAAACCACACTGAAAACAGGAAGTCATGGACCAGTCCAATGAACAAACTAAAAACCAGGAAGAGATGCAGAACATCGAACAACTAATCAAAGCTTTCCAAACAAATACCATGGACCAACTTAATGAAGTGAAGGAAGAGATGAAGGATATTAAGACACTGAGAGAACATACTGAAGAAATTGTAAACATACACAAAAAGATAACGGATATGATGGTGATCAATGGCACAATCCAAGAAATAAAAAAGACACTGGATTCACATAACAGCAGATTTGAACACGCAGAAGAAAGAATTAGTCATGTGGAAGACAATACATCTGAAATCAAACAGATAGTAGAAAAGATAGATAAAAAGATAGAAAAAAATCCAGCAGGGATTCAGGGATTTAACCGACAACACAAAACGCACAAACATATGCATTACAGGCATCCCAGGAGGAGAAGAGAAGGGAAAGGGAACAGAAGGAGTGTTGAAGGAAATAATGGCTGAAAACTTCCCAACCCTATTGGGAGAGATGGATGTGTAGATCCAGGAAGCACAGCGCACCCCAAACAGTATAAATCCCAACAGGTCAACTCCAAGATATATACTTGTCAAAATGTCCAATGCTCAAGACAAAGAGAAAATACTCAAGACAGCAAGAGAAAAGAGAACCATCATACACAAGAGAAGCACAATAACATTAAGTGCTGATTTCTCATCTGAAACCATGGAGGCAAGAAGACAGTGGTATGACATAGTCAAAGTACTAAAAGAAAAAAACTTCCAGCCACGAGTTCTCTATTCAGCAAAATTGGCATTCAAAACTGATGGAGAGTTCAAAATGTTCACATATAAACAGAAATTAAGACAGTATACCAATAAGAAACCTGCATTTCAAGAAATACTAAAGGAAGTTCTACAAGTTGAAAGGAAAAAACAGGGGAGAGAAAGTTGGAGGAGAGTTTAAAAACAACTCAAAAGACAAAAACAGAAACAAAACAACATATGACATACATTAACCCAAAGAAAATATGGCTGAAGTAAGAAATTTGTTGCGAATAATGACACTGAATGTTAATGGATTAAATTCACCACTCAAGAGACACAGATTGGCAGAATGGATAAGGAATTATGATCCATCTATATGCTGTCTATAAGAAACCCACCTTTGACTGAGGGATTCAAGGAGAAAAGTGAATGGCTGAAAAATAATTTTACAAGCAAACAATAACCAAAAAAGGGCAGAAGTAGCTATTCTAATATAAGACAAAATAGACTTTAAATGCAAAACTATTGAAAGAGACAAAGATGGACACTATATATTAGTAAAAGGGGTAATCTCTCAAGAAGAGAGAACAATCATAAAAATTTATGCACCTAATCGGGGTGCCTCAAAATACATGAGGCAAACTCTGGAAAAACTAAGTGGAGAAATAAATGCCTCTATAATTATAGTGGGGGACTTTAATACACCATTATCACCATTAGACAGAACATCTAGACAGAGAATCAATAAAGAAACAAAGACTCTGAACAATACATTAGAGGACCTGGACCTAATAGACATATACAAAACAATACACCCAAATACAGCAGGATTTACATTCTTCTCGAGTGCACACGGATCATACTCCAAGATAGACCACATGCTAGGCCACAGAACAACTCTCAATGAATTCAGAAAGATTGACCACAATGGAATGAAATTGGAAATCACTTAAGGGCCAGAGAAACAGATTAGGCTCAAAGATATGGAAGTTAAACAACACACTCTTAGACAAACAGTGGGTCAAGGAGAAAATCTGAAAAGAAATCAGTAACTATCTTGAAATTAATGAAAATTACAACACAACATATCAAAACCTGTGGGATGCAGCCAACGCTGCCCTGAGAGGGAAGTTCATAGCCATAAATACATTTATTAAAAAAGAAGAGCTAAAATTGAAGACTTAACTGCACACTTGGAGGAACTGGAAAAACAACAACAAACTAAACCTAAAGGAACTATAAAGAAGGAAATAACAAAGATTAGAGCAGAACTAAATAAAATAGAGAATAAGAAAGCACTAGAAAAAATAAACAAAACCAAAAGCTGGTTCTTTGAGAAGGACAATAAAATTGACAAACCCTTAGCCAGACTAACAAAGAAAAAGAGAGAGCAGATGCAAATACACAAAATAAGGAATGAGCAAGGGGATATCACTACTGACTCCACAGAAATAAACAGTATCATAAGAGGATACCTGAAAAATTATATGTCAACAAGAATGACAATTAAGAGGAAATGGACAAACTTCTAGAAACTCACAAACAGCCTACACCGACGAAAGAAGAAATTGATGAACTTAACAGTCCAATTACAAGTAAAGAGATAGACTCAGTCATCAAAAACCTCCCAACTAAGAAGAGCCCAGGACGAGATGGCTTCACAGCTGAATTCTACCTAACATTCCAGAAAGAGCTAACATCAATCCTGCTTAAGCTCTTCCAAAAAACAGAAGTAGAAGGAATATTGCCTAACTCATTCTATGATGCCAACATTACCCTAATACCAAAACCAAATAAAGATACCACAAGAGGGAAGCGGGTGTGGCTCAATCGATAGAGCTCCCGTTTACCATATTGGAGGCCCCGGGTTTGCTTCTCTGGGCCTCCTTGTGAGGGCAGGCCGGCCCGTGCGGCGCGGTGGGCTGATGCAGCAAGACCTCGTAGCAAGGGGGAGATAAGCAGACACAGAAAAAACACACAGGAAATGGACACAGCAAACACAAGCAGCAAGGGGGGGATAAATAAATAAATAAATAAATCTTTAAGGAAAAAAAAAAAA
>JAQZBX010021681.1:0-32093 GCA_029593785.1 Cabassous unicinctus
GGGGCTCTATCCACTGAGCCACACCCGCTTCCCAGTTCTGGGTTCTTGAGGTTTCTGGGGCATCAGCTGAAGGAAAGGGCAGCCTCAGGGAGCTCTGGAAGTGAGCAGGTGATCTGGAGGGACCTAAAGCCCTGACCCTAACCTAGGGGCTTCTCTAGGACCAGCCTGGTCTAAAGTTGAATCAGGTAGTGTGCTTCTGTATCTTAACAGAGACCAGGGGCTGAAGGAAAGCAACACTGGCCAGAGGTCAGGATCCAAATCCTAAACCTGTTGCTTACTCTTGAGGGCTGTTGGGGGAGTCACTTCTCTCTGGGCCTCAGTTTCTTCATCTGGAAACAAAGGCATAGGGCTAAAGGGTCACCTCTTCTGTTTTCCAGCACCTATCAAGGAATGGGGACAGCACCCTGCCCCCTTGTTTTTCTCATAGTACGCTGACACTGCCAATTTGCCCTTCCCTCCCTGCCACCCTCCTCCCCAAATCCCAGGTTCTTGGGGGAGAGATTGGCCTCAAGAGAAACCCCTTTCCTTAGGGCTAATCCTTTTTCAGTCTATTCCAGGGGCTGACAAGCCCATTGACCAGCCTATCCAACCCAGGATTCCCCCCACTCCACACCCCTTCCAAATCAGCACTGGGAGACAGGCTGACTCCATCCCTCTTTCTCAGGCATCCTCTCTGGCCATGACAACAGGGTCAGCTGCCTGGGGGTCACAGCTGATGGGATGGCTGTGGCCACTGGTTCCTGGGACAGCTTCCTCAAGATCTGGAACTGAGGAGGCTGGAGGAGGGGAGGTGGAGGCCATGAAGACACTCAGGCCCCTCCCCCACCCCTGCCCCAATCTCCCTGAGGTTCTCTCTTCTGTACCCAAGCTGCCATTCCCACCAAGCTTTCTCCTTTGAGGGCAGTGGGAAGTGTGGGGAGTGTGCCTTTGGGAGGAAGCATTAGGGACAGAGAGACAAAGAACTGCCCCATTTCCTCCCATGTCCTCCCCTCCCCATGGCCCTGACAGCCTCTCCTTTACTGAGTGAGGACAACTGGCCCTTCCCCAGCCCTTTGCAGGCCCAACAGGCTTCTAGACTAGAAGGCCCCACAAGCCCCCTCCCACAGCCACTGCTTTTGCCCAGGCCTGGTGGCACAGGAGCTCAGCCTGTGACGATGGCTGTGCCAGTGCTCTGGTCCTGACCCCCTTCTTCGTGCTTTCCCCTTTTTCTACTTTCTTTTCTTTCCTAAAACACCTGCAATAAAGTGTAGCACACTGGTACATCTGTGATGTTTGACATCCATCCCCCTTCTGTTCCAAGACCTGGTTCTCACTTCGTCCTCTTCACCCTCCCGGTCCTTAGCAGGAGAAGCCCCTAACCTTCTTACTGAGGAAGCTCAGGGGCCTGAGCCTGAAGTCTCCCCTTTCCACACACACTGGAGATTTGGGACTAGAACTCTGTGGGGCCCCATTCCAACTCTGGACTCCCCTAGAGAAAACAAATAGAGGGACAGGTCCCTTCTCTCTGAGTAATGAGGGAGCTGGGGTAATAAACGGTCACTGTGCTTGGCTGCAGGCAAAACCCAGTGTCAAGCCAAACCTGAGTAACAGGCCTGGGGCCATAGGACACAATGGGCTAACAAAGTCATTCTCAACAGCAGCAAAATCAGGGAAGGGTAGGAAGGAGAAGAAATGGACTCGGTCTCCAGAACAAGCCTAAAGTGAGACTCTACCCTGTCATTCACTTAATAAATGTTGAGTCTACTCAATGGGAGGCACTGAGCTAGGCCTTAAGGAGCTGTAGGAGACAGCAAATACACAATTAACTGCAATAAAGTGTTACAGATAAAGGCTGAATATTGGACAGCTTCTGGGCAGAAAGGAGTGTGGAGGCAGAAGCCCATGCCTCAGAGGGGGAAGGCCTGAGATAAGTCAGGAGAAGGTCTTCCCTAGGTGGCTGGGGGAGTGTGTGCAACAGTTCACTACAGCCTGTCTATGGTGTACATGTGTGTGTTTATAGGAGTCAGATTATTAAAAGCCTTGAATGCCAGGCTAAGGAGTTTAGACCCTATACTAAGGACAGTGGGGACCCATTGAAGAATTCTGAGCAGAGTTGCAACATGACCAATCATGCTGCTTAGGAAGCTCACCCTAGCAGCAATGTAGGTAGATGAATTGGTAGGAGGGGAGCTTGGAGCTAGGGTAACAAGGTAGGAGGCAGGTGGCAAGAAATCCAGAGTGATGGAGACAGAGGGGCAAGGGAGAGGGATAGGGGAGAGATGAAAGGTAATAGAATCATTGGGATGTGATGACCAAGTGCTAGGATGTGGGATAATGCGAGGGAAGGATTCCAGAGATGGTCAAGGCTTGGGTTTGGGCAACTGGGTGATAATGTTGTTATTCACAAGGATAGGGAATAAGGAATGAAGAATAGCTTTTGGGGGGAAGATCCTAAATTCAATTTTAGACAAACTGACTTTGAAGTGCTTATGGAGCAGCTGGGTAAAGGTCAGGGTCAGCAAGAGAGACCTGGAAGTCAGCAAAATATAGGTAAGCGACAACTAATGCCATAGAAGCGAATACCCGGGGAGAGCGAGAAGAAAGAGCAAAGGACAGAGCCTGGGGAACGTGAGGCTCAGAGGTATCAGTGGGGGACCCTCGGGCCAGGGAACAGGAGCTCTCCAGGAAGCTATTCTACATACAGAAGACCCAATGCAAGGTTTAGGCATAACTTTTTAAAACATCATTTAAAACCACTTCCTTTAATATACAAGAAACATACAAGACACAAAGAGAGCCCAATCAAGCTCTCACTTCCAAAGTTGATAGTTTAGGGAGAGTCAAAGAAAACAAGCCTTTCTTCAGTCCCCAATGGAAAGAAAAGGTGAGTGAACAGAAAACATCACTAGATCCAGGGGAACCCGTGGCTGGGACCAAGCAGGGCCTAATTCTCTACCAAGGGAAAGTGCTGGTTTTCCTTGTCATGGTCCTGGCCTTGCTCCCACGCTCGTCCTCCAGTTTTCAGAAGTCGTCCAGTTCCCAGGATGGCCCCTTCCCTAACATTTTCACTCAGGGGAGAAGGCCGCTTACCCTGCAAAAGGCAGTGTGCAAGTGGGGGCTTGATCAGGAGAGGGAAGGTCTGGGTGGAAGGATCTCCCGCCCTCTGGGTTGGGTTTCCTAGTAACAGCTCTCACCCTTTCTCCCTTTACCTGTCGTGGTGTCAGGGTTCCGGGGGAGTTGTCATCCTGGAGGGTGGTGAGGGGGGATCTCCCTAGTACCTTGCCATTTGGTTTCCGTCTATTACGCTTAGAACCTAGGGTGGGTAAAGAGTTAAAGCAAGGACCCCAAATTAGGGACTTACAGTTTATTTCTCCCACCCTCGTGCATGGACCTTGTCCTAGCTTCTCTCCCTATACTTTTCCCTTAGATTCTGTACCTGAAGATCGGGGAGTCTGGGGGTCTCTCAAGGACTTGTCTGAGCCCTGGCTGGCTACAGTGGTTTCTGTGGACTGTCCTGCTGCCTCCTTGGAAAACACCTGTTTGGACAGGAGCTCAGTCTGGTTCAGAGGTGGCATCTGGTCCTCAAGGGATAACTGGGTGCCCAGAGACAAGTCCAATTCAGAATATGAGGGTGCTTCCAGGGGCAAAACAGGCTCCGGGGACAGATTTGATCCGAAGGCTTCGGTCTCAAATATTTGACTCAGGTGCTTCTCCAGTGGGCTTGAAGGGTCTAAAGGAGAGAAATGAAGTGAGGAAGTGACCCTGTGTGATATAAATCATTCAACAAGGGGGAAAGGAGACAGGAACCTAGAGATTCATGTCCAAGTGGGTGAGGGAGTGGGAAGAGAGAGGTAGGTCCAAAGCAGGACAGAGGTGCCTTTAAGGAGCCCTGAGAGAATGGCTTCACTGATCCCACCCAAGGAGGCTAGGTGACAGCTTCCTCAGCACACCCTGGGCCAACAGAACCTACCGCCCGTGCTGGTCTTCATAGGTGTCCGCACAATGCCAAGGGTAGGAGAACGGGGATCTGAGTCCTGGGCCTGATTAGGCCCTTCCGGTTTTGCTCCTGCCGGTAGGCTTGGCTGTGGAGAGCTCTCCACCTGTCAGGACCAGAGGCTAGAATGAGTCTGGGGCCCTGGTTCTTCTCCCCACCCCAGACCCCTAGCCTCAGGCCGATATTCCAAGCAGGAATTGCCAATGTCCTCAGACATCCAGCCTAGCCCATACAGGAGAAGGTAGTAAAGAAGGCCTCGAAGCAGATGTGGTGGTGCGCGAGAGGGCGCTCTCAGAGTCAGGTTAGGCTGAGGCCAAGAATTCAGACGGCTTCTCTGCTCCCCCACCCCGGCCGGAGTACCTGGATGGGAGTGCGCTGGATGCCGGCACTAGGTGAACGGGGGTCCGCCACTCGAGCCAGATGCTTGTTGTGCGGCGGAGGCCGCGCTGGGGTGACTGGGACGCTCTTGGCCAAGCCCATCTCTACCAGGAGGCGTAGGGTGGGGCAGGGCCCGGCCCGGGGCGAGGAGGGGATGCCTGCGGGAAGTGACTCAAGCTCAGCCCTTACCGCGGCCGGGTCCGACCCAGAGCACCCGATCGTCCCAGGGTTCATTTGAGGAATCTCCCGGCCGCTGGGCCAGAGGCCTCTGCGGGGATAATGACGGGTGAGGCTGACATGGAGGCTCATCCCGGGCCTCCAGTTCATTCACGCATGTATTCAAAGCACTTACTGGGCCCCAATTCCAGCTTTAGATCCACAGCAGCTCGAGCCTCAACTCCCGAAGGTGAGTTTCAAACCTGCCGCCACGCCCCCTACCTTGACCCTATTGGCTGAGCAGACGTGGGCTCCCATAGGCCCGCTCTGAGGGCGCCGCCCCCAGCGCAAGCAGTCATTGGGCTGAGAGGACGTCTATCACAGGGAGCGTGGGGCCAATGGACAGCGCCTTGGCCGGCCCAGGGGTGACGCCTCCTTGATAACGGGACTTCAGGTCTACGTCGGGCTGCGTGCCAGTCGTGAGGCTTTGAATGCCAGGCTTCGCTTTTGAGACCTGCAGTCTCAAAGGCAGATAATTTTATTTAAAGAAAATAGAATCATGACTTATTACGCTATTATGTACAAAACCAGTTGGAGACGGAGTTCTGACGGGTTCTCCTGAAGCGAGAGAGCTAGCAGTCGTTATTGGTTGACGGAGTTATCAATCATCCCATCGACACTAACCCTCCCAAACGCCACCTTATTGGGTAGCCCCTTTTCAAATAAGAAGACAATCGCCCTTCTATTTTCCGATTGGACAAGTCCCCTGGAAAGTTTCTGGGATTGATTGAAGGCACGCAAAAGGACTGTAGGTGTCCCCGCGTCGCAGCCGCAGAAACTCCCGGGCCCGCCTCGCCGCTCTACAGGCGCTTACACCCTGGGAGAGTGGGATTGGTTCTTTCGACTATCAATTGCACTAGAAGCGCTTCCCATTGGCTTTAGTCAAGAGTAGGGCCGGAGACCAAGCACTAGTAGACAGGCTCCGCCCAACTGCCATTCTCGCGCGTCTTCCCTTCAGCGCATGCACCTAACGAGTCGTGCTCATTGGACGGGAAGGGCAGGGGGTGGGGGACTAGGCACGGTGGGAGCCGCTGTGTGTGGAAGAGCTGCTGCCGGTGTCATGGCGGAGCTGAGTGAGGAGGCGCTGCTGTCAGTATTACCGACGATCCGAGTCCCTAAGGCTGGAGACCGGGTCCACAAAGACGAGTGCGCCTTCTCCTTCGACACACCGGTAAGCCCACTCCCCACGCCCGCAGCGAGCACGACTTCCATCTCCCTGGTCATTCTGCCGGGGCCTGCAAGGCTTGGGCTACCGCCTCCCTGCGGTGCACCATGGGACTTGTAGTCCTCCACGCTCCTCGTCACCGTTGCTGTTCATTAGCTGGGGCTGTCGTGTGACTACCAGCCCCGGAAGCCGCCGCGCTCAACTCGCCCGCTCCCTGCCTCGCGGAGCACTGTGGGGATTGTAGTCGCTCACTCCCCTCCGCCGTTCTAAGCTAATGGGCGCAACCCGACTGTCGGACTACATCCCCCAAGTGATCCCTGCTTGGCCGGCCTGGCGCGCATGGCTCTACGGGTTTTGTAGTCTCGTGTGGGAGGGATGGAGGCGACCCCCGCCGTTCTGGCGTGGAGGGTGGGGACCGCCGGTCCTAGGCAGCTAGTAGTCTGGAAGTGGGCTACGGAGAAAGCCGGTTCTGAGGAAGGCTGAGTCAGGGAGGCTCCACCCCTGCTTAATATAGACAGGAGCCGGGGAGGTGGGTCATTGGTGGTAGGGAGGGGAGGAAAGAGGAGAGGAAAGCGCTCGTCATTTCTCCTTTGAGGTGAACTATGGCCGTAGCCCACTCCCTTTTTCCCGCCCATCACGGAGAGCAGAGGGAACCCCATTTGAAGTATTCCCAGAGAAATGGTTTCTTTCCCAGGGAATGCCAAGGCCCCTTTCCCATCCCGGCTCCCACTCTTGACTAGTTAGACAAAGCCACCACCCACACCATGCTTCACATTTTGCAGGCTCCACCCGGTGCCTCCCTTCCTGCAGTTCTGCCTTTCTGTGTCACCCTCAAGCAGAGACAAGACTTGGGCCAGGCCAGAGCCTGAACTGGGAGGGCAGTAGCCTGATTGGGATCCGCCCCCCTCACCAGCCCTCCCCTCAAGACTGCTGGGCCCTGCCAAGGGTGTTCAGCCAGACCAGCTCCCGGCCAGAAAACTGCAAGTCAGACTGGAAAGGCTTCATTAATGCATCACCAGTGCTGAGTATAGCAGCATGATCTAAGGCTCAGTTCAGGATCATCACTGGGATTTGTGGCTTGCTTGATTTGCTAGGCTTCCATCTGGGCCTCAGATCATGTGCTGCTTCTGTGAAGTCTGGCTTTTGCAGAGGTAAAAGAAGACTCCTCAGAGCAGAGCCTCAGGGTGCCCAATCCCTGGTGAAATGAGCACTTTTTGTTTTCAACAGAAGGGTTTAATCACTGGAGAGCTCACACATTCCTCCCAGTTTATCCGATACATGGACTGGTGAAGCATCATCTTTCTCAGGAGAGAAAGGTTTTACTTAATTCCCTGCAGATGGTAGAAGTCAGTGGGTCTCTCTTTACTCTTTAGTAACTGCTTTGAATAATCCAAAAGGGGTTTTTGTAATCTTGTGACACTTTGTTCATTCACTCCAAGTCAAGAGGTCTCCAGGATGGCCTGGTTGCTTTGTTAAGCAACTTCCAGCATATTTGATTATCTTCAGATTGGGTTCATGTGGAAAGGAACTTAGGCATCCTCCCTGGTGGGAAGTGCACTGTTTGTTCAAGAACACTGCAAGTCCACACTATTCTTGGGAGTGGTACAGAGCAATCTATGGGACTAAGAACTGCCTTAGACAGTGTCCTATTTTTAATATCACAGCAGAGAAATTTTCAAGGCCACTGAAGCTTTTATTCTAGGAAGAATATACCTATTGTTGGATCTGAGGGAGGACTTTGTTATTGTCTCCAATATCTTCCTCTACCTTCTCCATCACCCTGTTTACAACGGAACTGGTGAACTTTTTTAGCCTTAGGGAAAGCCCATCCACCCTCTTCAGTTATGATTCAGGGTGGATTCAGGATACTTATCTTTCCCTGTATTCTTCTGGGTTGTTTGTGTTCTAGCTATCTCAGTGTGTGTTGCTAGGTTGTTCTAGGAAAGGGAGGGCATTGAGGTTGAAGGTAGATGAGATTTCAGTGGGTTTCTTGTTATTGGTCAGAGAGGAGAGAGTGGGCAGGATGGTGACTAGGGAATGTTAGACTTCATGTCCCTGTTAGACTGGATCCAAGTTCAGCTGTGAGGCCCAAACAAGGTATTGTTTCCCTGGGGTGAGGCTTAGCCAGAAAGGAGGGGAAAGGCTCACACAGTGGACCAGGGTTCAGCTATGTAGTAGAGTGTGGTGAAGAAAACTATTGGTCTTGCTAGGGAGCTCAGGAGTTAGGCATCCCATTCAGGGGCTGAGATTTCAGCTCTTCCCATCCAGAAGGTTTTCTGAACCATAGAGATCAGATAGGGTTTGTCTTAAGTGTTCCTGGTTTGATTTCAGTGGCTGACATGCAGGCCCTTCCTCTCCCAAGAAAGGATTTTTTCCCTCTGAGTAGAATCTCTGGCACTGGAAGTCCCCAGCATTTAATCTCCATTTACTTTCCTGATCTCTTGGCCCCAGGAAAGAGGTGAAGGGAGTACTCTGCAACTGATTGGAGGGCTCCAAAACGCAAAGAATGAGCAAGCAGGATGATGAATGATGACTGACAGGTGTTACTCAGCCCTCTGGTATTCTTGTTGGCTCTTAAGAAAGTCATAGGAAGAGGTAGAGAGAGTCTTAGCTATGTACGAGGTCCCACAAGGCTAAATAACTTGCAAAGGCCCCTTTGTTCAGGAGGACAGGAGTTTCTGAGCCCAGGTCTTTGGTTTCCCCACCTGGCCAGGCTTCATCCTCCTTGTGTTTCGTCCTTTGCCTCTTGCCCTGCAGGAGTCTGAGGGTGGCCTCTACATCTGCATGAACACATTCCTGGGCTTCGGGAAGCAGTATGTGGAGAGGCATTACAACAAGACGGGCCAGCGAGTCTATCTGCACCTCCGACGGACCCGGCGCCTGGTAGGGGCTGGGGCAAGGGCTGGGGCTAGAGCAGACATGCCCCACAGGGCACCCATTTTGAATCTCTCTGTTCTGTTCTGACCGCCTACTGGCCTCAGTTTTCTCCTTTTACCTACTTTTATTTGTGTCATTAAAACTCAGCTCAGATGTTCTTTGGCTCCATTTGCTTCCCGGATTAACCCATCCCATCCCCTCCATCCTCCTCATTTGTCCCTTCCCTGGTGGCCACTGCTGATCCTGCCCTTCCTTCCTCATTACAGAAAGAGGAGGACCCCACTACAGGCACTGGAGACCCGCCCCGTAAGAAGCCCACCCGGCTGGCTATTGGTGAGCACCACTGCAGTCATCTTCTCTCTGAGTTGGTCTTTTCCTGTTCTCAGAAGGACCAGGAAAGCCCCAAAAGAATGGGCCTGATCAGTGTCCCTAGAGCCCTGGAGGGAACAAAGTGAAGTGCTCAATCAGAGGAGGGACATTTCCCTCTGGGGTATGGGGATTGCCCTACTCTTCCTCTTCCCTCCCACCAGGTGTGGAAGGCGGGTTTGACCTCAACGAGGAGAAGTTTGAATACGATGAAGATGTGAAGATTGTCATTTTGCCGGATTACCTGGAGATTGCCCGGGATGGGTTGGGGGGGCTGCCTGACATTGTCAGAGATCGGGTATGAATTCCTTCATGTGATGTATTGCGCAAGCATTAACAAAGCTGAAGAGCAAGAGGGTGGAGGGTCCTGAAGGGCTGGGAGTGGGTACTGTCGCTGACTTTCTGCTTCTTCCAGGTGACCAGTGCAGTGGAAGCCCTACTATCAGCTGACTCAGCTTCCCGCAAGCAGGAGGTGCAGGCCTGGGATGGGGAAGTACGGCAGGTGTCAAAGCACGCCTTCAACCTCAAGCAGCTGGACAACCCTGCTCGAATCCCTCCCTGGTAAGACCTAGCCCCGCCTCTGGGGGATCTGGTGGGAGGCAGGGTTGGGAGCAGGGCAGGGAGGGAGACTCGTGGGGGGCAGGGATCTTGGGACTGGCAGGGACCTGCAGTGCCCCCTGTCTCTACCACTTCCATGTACCCCCAACCCACACTGCAGCTAATTTTCTTCTCCCTGGGTTAGTGGCTGGAAGTGCTCCAAGTGTGACATGAGAGAGAACCTGTGGCTCAACCTGACAGATGGCTCCATCCTCTGTGGCCGACGCTACTTTGATGGCAGTGGGGGCAACAACCACGCTGTGGAGCACTACAGGGAGACGGGCTACCCGCTGGCTGTCAAGCTGGGCACCATCACACCTGATGGAGCTGGTAAAACCCTCTCCCCTCCTCCCCCCGCCCCCGAACTTAAATGTGTTTTAATTTTTATTAATTTTACATAACACGAATCGTACATGAGTACCTCCTCTTAGTAAAAAAAAAAGAGAATAGTGCAGATGAAGTTAAATCTTCAATTAGCCACCCCCAATCCTAGTCCCCTTCCTAGAGGTAACCACTATTAGCTGTTTAATGAGTAGCCTTCCAAACCCACCTAGTTCTTTATCCAGCAGGGGTAGAGGGGTAGAATCATAATTATTCCAACCCTCACCCTGTTTCACCCCATCTTCTCTGACAGTCAACCCCAGAATGGCTCAGGACCTCACTGATATTCAGGGAAGCCAGGAGGGTTACCCTTACAGACCAGTCCCTCTGTCCCACCAAGGCCCCTTCAGGGCAGGGGTGGTGGCCAGGACAGTCCTGAGCCACGCCCCACTCGCACAACACTGTGCCTGCCTTCTGCCCTAGATGTGTACTCATATGATGAGGATGACATGGTCCTGGACCCCAACCTGGCTGAGCACCTGTCCCACTTTGGCATCGACATGTTGAAGATGCAGAAGGTGAGACCTTTTCAACTTGACATTCTAATTGCTGCCTCTGGGAGGCCTTTCTTCCTTGCCTGGTGCTGAGGTAGGGCTTTGGCAAGAGGTACCACAATTAACCCAGTCCCCAAGCATATATGGGCTTCCTTTGAAGTACTTTCTGGGATCACTTATTCATTCATTGGTTACTTACTGAGTATCTACTATGTGCCAGTCACTGTGGGAGTAAGATGGCGTGGTCCTTGCTTACTACGTGGTCTAGAGGGAAAGGCAGACACTAGTCACATACACAAATAGGTGAGTAATTACAGACTGCGTACAATGGGTATAATGAAAGAGAGGTATAGGTGCTGCAATACTTTCTAGCAAAGGACCTGGCCTAGTCTAGAGGATCAGGGACGTTTCCCCAAGAAAATGATGTTTGAAGGGGCTTCTGAAGGATGAGTAAGGGTGACTTTGGGATGGGAACAGCATCCCAGGTAGAGGGAATGGGGTTGACACATGACATCCATTGTTCAGGTGGAGGCCTGATGACTAACAGGCCTCTGGAAGGATTGCTTGTGGTCTTCCTGAACATGGGCTAGATGGGTCTACCGTACCTCCCATGTTTGAGTCCACAGTTCGACAACTTCTAGGCTCCAGCTGGGTGCATTACTAGAGACCCAGGAGAGGTCAGTGTGAAAATAGGGGTTGAGTCTCTTGTCCTGTCTAACGTGCCCCTTCCCATGCAGACGGACAAGACGATGACCGAGTTGGAGATAGATATGAACCAGCGGATTGGCGAATGGGAGCTGATCCAGGAGTCGGGTGTGCCCCTTAAGCCCCTGTTCGGGCCTGGCTACACAGGCATCCAGAACCTGGGTAACAGCTGCTACCTCAACTCCGTGGTCCAGGTGCTCTTCAGCATCCCCGATTTCCAGAGGAAGTGAGTGGTGCCTCTCCCACTACTGGCCCCTTGGCTCTGTACCCCTAACAGCCCCGGCTTCTCTCCTGGTCGCCAGCTTCTGGGCACACTCTGCCTTTAGCTGCCCTTAGTGCTCTGCATTTTATTCCAGTCTTAGAATAGTTCCTTTTAGACTATGGCTGGCATGCTGTGAGGGGATCAAGTTCTGTAACTGTACCACCAGCACCCAAACCCACCCAAATCTCACTGCAGAGCAGACCACCAAATCCCAGGCTCTCTGTGGCCTCCTGTCTGACTCGGGTTAGCAGATGGTCTTTATTTTAGGCCAATGACATCAGAGGAGCACCTAATATGGACATGTAGCACTTGGGGAGAGAGGGTTTTGGAAACCCTCTCTTAGCAAATTCTTAGCATAAATGAGTTTACTGTCTAATTGGGAGGGACCTAAGGCATATGTGAAAATTTAGAAATCTGTTCAATATGCTACAAACTGCATCCTTATCTCAGGCTGCCTTCTCCCTTCTCTGGCTTTGTCTTGGGGAGGAGGCAGGGAAAGAATGCCTCAAAGCACACTGCATGTTGACACAGTTGTGAAGGGGGGAAAGAGCTGGTTGCTGGGGAGATGTGGGCTCCAAGATTCAACCACCAGTAACTCCCCACTCTGGGGGGAGTCAGTTCACTGAAGTCAGTAGATAACTCCCTTTCCTTTTCCTCTGAGCCCAGGCCAAAGCCCCTCCAATTATCCTTCGCTTGGCACTTAGGTATGTGGATAAGCTGGAGAAGATCTTCCAGAATGCCCCGACGGACCCTACCCAGGACTTCAGCACCCAGGTGTACGTAGCCAGCCCCTACATACGGAGGCTGTGGAGAGCCTCACTTGCAGCTGTGTGCACTTCCTCTCCTCCGTGGCCACCTGGGGTGGGCAGCAGTTTAGCCCCTGGCTTGTCATAAGCTTTCGTATAAGCTTCCTGCGTTCTGTGCATGTTGTCTGCCTTGAGCTAGGTTCCTCTCGAAACTTAAGATTTTTCACATTTTAGAGCTGTCCAAAGAGGGTCATGAGCAGGGGTTGAGGAGTTGGGGAGGAGAGGATAAAGAAAGCTATCAGAGGGTCATTAGTGTTCAGTTCTAAGTTAAGTGGTTCTCTTGGATGTCATCGCAGGGCCAAGCTGGGCCATGGCCTTCTCTCTGGAGAGTATTCCAAGCCAGCACCAGAGTCGGGCGATGGGGAGCAGGTGCCAGAACAAAAGGTCAGCCTGAGACTCTATCCCTTTCATTATGGAGAAACAGAGGTCTGAGAGATGTCTAAACAAGGCCATTTGGTAGCCTCTGAGCCCCAGCTGAGTCCCTGCCTGGCTCTGCCTAGGAAATCCAAGATGGCATTGCCCCTCGGATGTTCAAGGCCCTCGTTGGCAAGGGCCACCCTGAATTCTCCACCAACCGGCAGCAGGATGCCCAAGAGTTCTTCCTTCACCTTATCAACATGGTGGAGGTAAGGACTTGGAAGATGGCAAGGGCGTTGGGGGAGCTCCTTCACACTCATCCGTCTACCTTCAGTTCAGTCTCTTCTCTCTCCTGCCCTGTGTCAGCCCCAACCTAGTCCCACCCACTGTAACCTGACAGTCCACATGCATTAGGCCTTCCCCATGAGGAGCATTTGCACCTCAGGAGAAGAGAAAAGCCAATGATCTTGCACTCGATGAGCTTGCAGCCTAGTTAAGGATATACTCAAAACAGTATGAAAATACTCACTGCTTCTAAAGAAAAATACCAGCACATTCCAGCCCAGTCCTGCAGTGCAGTGATGGGACCAGGGTTGGTGAGGGGGAGTTAACTGGGGAAGGCTTGTATGTATTCTTGCATCCCCCTGCCCCTTAGTGTTAGTCTCCCTTCTACTGCCCTCTCTCCCTGACCCCCTAATGAACCTTCCAGGCCCCCATTCCATGCCCTGGCTGCCCAGACCTGCCCACCCTGCCTCTTTCCCATAGAGGAATTGCCGGAGCTCTGAAAACCCTAATGAAGTGTTCCGCTTCTTGGTGGAGGAAAAGATCAAGTGCCTGGCCACCGAGAAGGTTAAGTACACCCAGCGAGTTGACTACATCATGCAGCTGCCCGTACCCATGGACGCAGCCCTTAACAAAGGTAGGCTCAGTCAGCAAGGCCTGGGTGCAGGTGGAGGCTAAGGTCTGTGAGGAGTGCTTGGGCACCTACAGGCCCAGAGCCCTGGGCGGACCAGCCCGTGGGGTGCCCTGTTCCACCAGCCAGAGGATCTAACCGTTGGGGGGTGGATAGGATTCGCCTTGCCCTTGGCTTGTTAGTTGAGAAAGGGAGGCAACCTGTATCGGCTGGGCTTGGGGGAGGGGGGAGTAGAGGAGCTGGAGTTGTCACAGACAAGAGAGCCAGTAGGACAAGGCTCAGGAAGGGAAGGGGCAGCACCCTCTGATGATGGGTCCACCCATCAATTCTCTCACCAGAGGAGCTTCTGGAGTATGAGGAGAAGAAGCGGCAAGCTGAAGAGGAGAAGCTGCCACTGCCAGAACTAGTTCGGGCCCAGGTGCCCTTCAGCTCCTGCCTGGAGGCCTATGGGGCCCCTGAGCAGGTAGATGACTTCTGGAGCACGGCCCTGCAGGCCAAATCAGTTGCTGTCAAGTAAGTCCTGTTGGTCTGGGTCTAAGGCTTCGGGCCTGTGTCAGAGTAATCCCAAAAGATAACTTTTGGTCTCTTTCCTCTTTTTTCCTCCCTTCCTGGTTGGAATCTCAGGGGTGAAACCATTTGGACTGGTAATTGGCCCTAAGGGAATCAAGGGGCCCCAGCAAGAGTAGACCCGGGTGACTACTGTATCTTACCTTGTCCTGCTCCCTCTCGCGCTTCTCCCATGGGGCAGGGTCTGCTTTCTCAGAGCCTCTCCACTCACTCCCTCGATCTGGCAGAGCACAGGCACTTAGTACCTGTGTTGGGCAGGATTTCCAGCAGATGGCCTTACTTTTTGCCTAGCCGTGTCATTGGCACAGGCTTAGGATCAGAAAGAGTCCTTCAGTCTGAAGGGAATTCAACTGCCCGCCCCTTTGCTGCTCCTGCCAGTAAGGCTTCCATCACTTCTTATCTGCAGAGGCTCTGCATCTGCCCAGGAGGACAGAAGAGTGTGGAACAGCTTCTGGGAGGACAGTAGGTCTTCTCCCCAGGAGAGGCTGAACCCCAGGGTGGGAGTTTCAGGAGAGGAGAACCTTGGGATTCTCTGGGTACCAGGACATTCTCTCTTCCCTAGGACCACACGGTTTGCCTCATTCCCTGACTACCTGGTCATCCAGATCAAGAAGTTCACCTTCGGCTTAGACTGGGTGCCCAAGAAACTGGGTATGGCAGCTGGGAAGGGAGGTTACGCAGAAAAAGGGCTCAAACCAGAAGGGGGCCTTCCACATGTAAAGCAGCATCTCTGATTCTGCAGTTATGATTTGAAACCAGAAGTGATTTTCATTGTTTTATTTTCATAACTGGTTTTCATTTTGATAATCTTGAAACAATTTTCATGGATCTTACAGACGCCTGACAACTGTAATTTGAAAGCTACAGATTTGACTTCATTTTCTAGATGAGCAAGTTGAGGCCCACAGAAGTATAAAATTCTGTTGTTTATACCGGCGGCCCCCTTCCTTGTCTGTAGCTCTAATCTAGACCCAGGACTAGAATCCAGGCCTCCCGACTCCCAGACCCACTGCTATTTTTATTACATGGCAGCTCCTCAGATTGGTTCTTCTCTTAGCAGCTGCTTGTAACAGAGCAGTTCCAAGACTGGGGCAGGGGTTTGAGATTCCCCAAAGTGCTTTACCTGGGAGGGCCTCAGAGAGCTGCTGACATGACCCTTTTCCTGGTGTTCCAATCGCAGACGTGTCGATTGAGATGCCAGAGGAACTCGACATCTCCCAGTTGAGGGGTACCGGGCTGCAGCCTGGAGAGGAGGAGCTGCCTGACATTGCCCCACCCCTGGTCACTCCGGATGAACCCAAAGGTAGCCTTGGTTTCTATGGCAACGAAGACGAAGACTCCTTCTGCTCCCCTCACTTCTCCTCTCCAACATGTTAGTGACTCTTTTTCCTGCCTGTCTCTCCTTTGCTGATGGGGGCCTTCTCTGCCTTGCCTTCCCTGACCCTGTCCTTTGTGTTTCTCCTGTCCTCCCTTTTAAATTTTTTCTGCCCTCTTTTGATGGAGCTGGGGACCAACTAGAGCACTCGTGGCCACATTGTCTGTGTGGATGGCATTCGCACTGGCTAATGCCTCTCTACCCTTGTTACCTCCTTTGGGTTGGTGGTGGGGTGGAGAGGCTGCTTAAGCTCTAGGAACGGGACCCATTCTGTGAGAAAGGGGAAGGATCTAGAGCCTCGATTCTGTGCCTTTAGAATACTGGACTCTTATTTTGTGTGGCCATTTTAGTTCTGGAATAAGTTTGAGAAAAATGCATGAATGGGTGGTTGGGAGAGGGCTGGGAGCAGCTGGTGTCCCCCGGAGTCAGGTCACTGTGCCCACAATTCCCTCCCCCCAGCACCCATGTTGGATGAATCGGTCATCATCCAGCTGGTGGAGATGGGCTTCCCTATGGATGCCTGCCGGAAAGCTGTCTACTACACGGGCAACAGCGGGGCCGAGGCTGCCATGAACTGGGTCATGTCGCACATGGACGATCCAGGTAGGTAGTGGTGGACGACAGGGCAGGGGCAGGGCTGCCATCCCCACCCTAAACACAACCTTTCGCATCCTGACAGATTTTGCCAATCCCCTCATCCTGCCTGGCTCCAGCGGGCCTGGCTCCACAAGCGCAGCCGCCGACCCCCCGCCTGAGGACTGCGTGACCACTATTGTTTCCATGGGCTTCTCCCGGGACCAGGCCCTGAAAGCTCTGCGGGCCACGGTATGGGCTGTCCCATCTGAGGACTTGGGGCCTCTGGGAGACAAAGCAGGTGGGAGTGAGATTCCATCCTTTGGGAACAAGGACAATGGGTAGGGCGTGTCCAAGGCTGCGGCTCCGCCCTTTTGAGGCTGCCATGAAGGAGCCAAGGCCCCAGAACTTGTTAGAAAAAGTAATGCTTCCCTTCTCTCCAAGAACAATAGTTTAGAACGGGCTGTGGACTGGATCTTCAGTCACATTGATGACCTGGATGCTGAAGCTGCCATGGACATCTCAGAGGGCCGCTCAGCCGCTGACTCCATCTCTGAGTCTGTGCCGGTGGGACCTAAAGTCCGGGATGGTCCTGGAAGTAAGTGTCCCCGGGAAACAGGACAGGCCTGGTGGAATCTAGCTCATCCACTACTCCATGTCCCTCATTCTAAGGCAGCTTTGCTTTCCTCAAGGGTCAGAGGGGTCATATGCTTCCCTCCACGAACATGACTTCCAAGGGTTCTAGGAGGCTGAGATAGCTTTTTGACCCAATATATGCCCCCTGTTCCCTGAAACTCTTTTGTCTTGACTTTGAACTATTAGATGTCTCTTTGGACTGGCAGTCAAGGATTCCTCTCCCGTTTTCTTCTCTGCCCTCTCTCTCCTTCCCTAGAGTATCAGCTCTTTGCCTTCATTAGTCACATGGGCACCTCTACCATGTGTGGTCACTACGTCTGCCACATCAAGAAGGAGGGCAGGTGAGGGGCATTTCGCATGGGGAAATGGTGGTGGGAATGAGTAGGGGCACCCTGGAAATCCTCAGGATATTTGCAGGAGAAGGTAAAGGACAGCCTCATAGGGGGCACAAATACACCACAGATGAGAGAATCCCTTACTGCAGGGGTTGGCAAACTACAGCCCAAAGGCTGAATCCAGCCACCTGCTCTTGTCAATAAAGTTTTATTGGAGCACAGCCACACTCATTTTATGTACCATCTTATGGTTGCTTTCATGCTGCAACAGGAAGTTGTATTTGTGTCAGAGACCAGATGGCCTGCAAAACCTAAAATATTTACTAGCTCTCCCTTTACAGAAAAAGTTTGCTGAGCCCTGCCTTACAGGAATGAATTGGGGTGAGGGTGGGGGTTGTAAAGATACTGGAGGATCTGAAGACACAGAGTAGGGGAGATGGCCCTTGTGGGATTAGCAAGCTCCAGTCAGGCAGGTAGCAGGTGGACTGTAGGTTTGGGGGCCCAGGCAGAGACTGTTGGGAACCTTTGCCCCAGAATCACTAGAATCAACTCTCCAGGGGTTATGTCTGAGGGACTAAGTTGATGCATCTTGGGATGTCCACTCTGTTCATCCTTTTCTGTTGCTTAACTCCACTTTCCCAGATGGGTGATCTACAATGACCAAAAAGTGTGTGCCTCTGAGAAGCCGCCCAAGGACCTGGGCTACATCTACTTCTACCAGAGAGTGGCCAGCTAAGAGCCTGCCCTCACCCCTTACCACTGAGGGCAGGGGACAGACCAGCCGGCATGAGGGAGAGAGACTGAGGGGTGGACCTCAGCCCCCTGCTCTGCACCCTTTTTCTTTTTGTCCCCAGCAGCAGGGAAGAGGCTGGAGGCCACGGAGAATGGCCAAGCCAAGGGGAGGGGGCACTCTATAGACTTTGGGGATAGAGCAGGAAGGGGAAGGGAGGGGGCCGACTGCCTGTCTGGAAGGAGACTTGGATGCTTCCCGACCCTCGAATCCCCAGTGCTCTGCTTCTCTGTGTAATCCTGCCCAGCCTCCTGGTGTGGAGGGGGGTCTTACTGTGTGTGGATGTAGCTCCGTGCATCCTCTTCCAGGGGGGGGGAGTGTCTATGCCCCCTCCCCCTTTGTGTTCGCTCCCTGTGTGGCTGGGCAAGGGAAGGGTCTGAGGGAAATGGGGACCCTCCCTCACCTTCCTGCGTCAGTCTTGTCCCCACCCTGTCTTTTCCCTGTCCTCTGGAAAATGACAAAATACACGATGTGAATAAAAGTACAATGGCTAACTTGTGTCCGGTCTGTTACCTTGGGAGCGACTTACGGGCCCTGGGGCTAGCAGGCAGGCCAGTTTCAGAGAACTCCCTGCCCTGGCCCCTTGCCCCTCCACAGGCAATTCTTTATTTTCACTAGTCCTGGAACTCTGGGGAAATTGGTGCGAATTGGGGGCCAATCAGAAGAGGTCATCTATGGCAGCAGAGGAGACCTGAGGGGTGGGGCTGGAGCTGAAAGAAGCTGAGTGGGGTTGTCAGATCAGGGCGAGTGGGGTCGAGTGGATGCATGCCGAGCACAGAGCACAGAGGGAAGGCGAGAGTCGAGGCCTTCCAGCAGTCACACAGGCGGGGCCCATTTCTCAAATGTCCCCAGTGGCCGGGGTGCCCCGGGCCCCGCCCTGCCTTCTTTGGCCAGGCTTTGGCCAGCTGGATTAGAGAGTGGGGTCTCGCCTGGGGAGCCTGCAGGCTTGGGGACTGCCTCCTCAGCAGTAGTTTCTACTGTGCCCGTGTGAGCTGCGCCCTTCCCCTCCGAGCCCTGCAGTTGCCCCTTAACTCTGGGACTAGACTTTCCCTGGGTAGGTCAAGGGTGGCTGCTCAGCAGCTGGGTCCAGCCACTCGGCTGGCGGAAGGGAGCTCCCTTTCCCTGAGTCGGAGAGAAGCCCCTCTAGCTGCGGCCGCCCTGGCGACCAGGGGCCCAGTCCTCTCGGAGCGGCCTCTGGCCCTCTGGGAGCTGGAGTCGGGAAGTGGGGGATGCCCTGAGCCCAGGCTGAGGCGACTCAGCGCCCCCCCGCCCCCGCCCCTAGAACGTTGCTACAAGAAAGGGGGGAACGTCGTCAGAACCTTGCAACAGCGGGCGGGCGGCGGGCGGCGGGAGCAGGGGGAAGGACTTCCAGGCAGGGGGCCGGGCTAGCCATGGCTGAGGACGACGAGGAGGCGGAGTTCTGCCTCTCCGCGCTCTACATAAGCGGCCAGTGGAAGCGGCTGCGCGCTGAGCCTGACCTTCAGTGTCCCCGTCCTAAGGCCATGGCGCCCTCCAGGAAGTTCTTCGTGGGGGGAAACTGGAAGATGAACGGGCGAAAGAGCGCCCTGGGGGACCTCATCAACACTCTGAACGCGGCCAAGGTGCCAGCCGACACCGGTGAGCCCACGCCAGGGAGGGCTCGGGCCGGCCGGCGGGCTGGGCCCGGCTGCTCCGCTGGGGACCGGGGCCCTGGGGGGTCTGGCATCGCCCCGGCGGCGCAGTGGCCCCGCAGCCGCAGTCTCGGGGGCGTGCCGGGGGGCAAAGGCAGGGCCTCGGGGGCGGGCAAGGGTTTCTTGAGTCGCGGGGAGAAAGGCGGACCCGGGGCGCGGGCTAGGGCTGCACCAGCCGGGAGCCGGGGGCACGAGCGGAGCCTGAGCGCCCGTGGGCGATGGGGAGAGGCGGGCGACGGGCCCGGAGCGTGGGGGCGGGTGGGGGCGGGCTGAGCGTGCGTGCGGGCTCCCAGCTACCTGCCCCCTCGGCCGCCGACTCCGTGCGCCGCCGCACGTAGCCGGAGACTCCTCCCAGCGCCTTGCAGAGGCTCCATCGCTCCTGAGCCACCCTGCTCTGATGAGCCCCTTTGGTCGCCTGGGCGACTCCTGCCTTCCGCGGAAGGGGCTGAGCTGGTGCAAAGAGCCTGAGCCATTTGGGAATGAGGAGCGATCCTACAGCTCTCCCCAACCTGGAAACGGGGAAGCACGTGCCTCTATGAGCTAGTCAGCTTCCTGCCACCCACAGGCAAAGGGTGCTGCCCTCTGCCCTTCTACTCCCACCCCACACAGAACCATGGGCCCAATCAAAAGCAGCACCCCTTCTGGTTTATTCCCCAGAGACCCTAATACAGACTCCAGGGGTTAGCACCTTCTCCTTTCTTCGCTAAAAATCTTCGCCTTGTTGGAGGGCAGGGGCCCCAGAGAATGCTGAGTCTGGGAGGTGCCCATGCCCAGAATAGCCAAGGGGAAATCGGAGCCACAGCTGTTAAAAGAGCAGAGGACAGAGCGAGGGCCTCTTAGGGGCACCTGGAAGGCTCCAGGAGTTGAGTGCTGGCCCAGCCCAGGATAGGGAGTGGGCAAAGGTCATCTTGCTGGAGTGAAAAGGGGAAGGGAAGCAGAACTAAGCAAACGGGTGCACGCTGGGAGCTGTGGGCACTGGCTGGGGAGCCTGGGCCACGAAGGTTTCCTCATGGTCTCATGCACCTATGCCACCACCCCATCCTCAGAGGTGGTCTGTGCACCCCCCACTGCCTACATCGACTTTGCCCGGCAGAAGCTAGATCCCAAGATTGCTGTGGCTGCTCAGAACTGCTACAAAGTGCCCAACGGGGCATTTACTGGGGAGATCAGGTGAGAAACAGGCCAGGTGGGAGAGGGGTGTGCAGGAGCCCTTGCTTCGAAAACCACAGGGGGCCTCCCTGCTGAGCCTTTGCTTCATCCCTTCCTTTAGCCCAGGCATGATCAAAGACTGTGGCGCCACGTGGGTAGTCCTGGGGCACTCAGAGCGAAGGCACGTCTTCGGAGAGTCGGATGAGGTTAGTAACCAGGAGGGGAGCTAAGTGGTATCTTATTCCACATGGAGTGTCTCACCAAGACTGTTCCTCAACAGCTGATTGGACAGAAAGTAGCCCATGCCCTGGCAGAGGGACTCGGAGTAATCGCCTGCATTGGGGAGAAGCTAGATGAGAGGGAAGCTGGCATCACTGAGAAGGTCGTTTTCGAGCAAACCAAGGTCATCGCAGGTATCTCTAGGGAAAGGGACCTTTGAACCTAGCCAATGTCATGGAGGCGCAGAGGGTGTGGTGTGATGTCCTGCAGCATGCCTTGAGCCCCAGACTGATCCAGGAGGGCCACCACCATTCACACCCCAGGGGACAGTGGCTGGCTAGCTCTGTCCGTTCACTCTTCTCTCCATCTCTGCCTTTGCCCTGCAGATAATGTGACCGACTGGAACAAGGTCGTCCTGGCCTATGAGCCTGTGTGGGCCATTGGTACGGGCAAGACTGCAACACCCCAGCAGGTAGAGGAGCCCAGGAGCCCTGCATGTGTGGCCACAGAGACCCACCTGGGCAGACCCCTCATCTGGCAGACAAGGCGCCCCCAGTCCCAAAGAGAGTGACTTGTCCAAGGCCAACCATCCTGGGGGCCAAAGAGGATTGGGTCCCTGGTGTTCTGACCCAAATCCCAGGGCTCTTGTCCCAAAACCACACTGCCTTTCTCCCCTCTGGGGCCCATTGTTTTCTCCCCTTTGTGTGGGAGGCAGAAAGGGTCTTACTTAGCCTGGCTTCTGGTTCTAGGCCCAGGAAGTGCACGAGAAGCTCCGGGGATGGCTCAAGTCCAATGTCTCTGAGGCAGTGGCTCAGAGCACCCGCATCATTTATGGAGGTGAGTGGGTATGGCCCCAACCCGGGGTGGGTGGGCTGAGAGCTAGACTGAGCCCCCCTTACACACCTTACACAGCTGGTAGCGGTGGAATGCACCACCCCATCCTTGCTCAGTTCCTCTCTCTTCCCCCTTCCCAGGTTCTGTGACTGGGGCAACCTGCAAGGAGCTGGCAAGCCAGCCTGACGTGGACGGCTTCCTCGTGGGTGGCGCCTCCCTCAAGCCCGAATTTGTGGACATCATCAATGCCAAGCAATAACCCAGCCATCTCCCCTAGTCCCTTCCTGCGGAGCCCGGGACTTAGGCTGTCCAGAAGCCTGATAACTGCCCCCCACACGTGCTTCCCATGGCATCACCGGCCCCCCTGTCTCGTGGTCCTCATGCAAATTGTACCTCCATGTATTGTTTACACCTTCCCACTGTAATGGTTGGGACCAGGCCAATCTCTTTTCCAACTACTGGTTGGAGCTAAGCTTGTCACCAAGGTGGCTTCTCCTTGGCTGAGAGGTGGAAGGGTGAAGCTTGCTCGTGGGTCCCCTCAGTCCCCAGTGAGGGCAGGAGAAACCGTTCTCCTCGTCCTCTATCACCATGAGGCCAGGGCTGCCACCCTCTCCATGGTGCCAACGCCTGTGTGTGTGTGTGTGTGTGTGCGCCTGTGCGCAATCCTGCGTGTGGAAATAAACACCTGGCACTAAGCCTTGTAGTTCCTCCTTCACTGGACTTGCCTGTACAGTGTCCTTTTTCCTTTCTGAAGCAGCACAGGACCCTACCCCTTGTACAAAAAAAAGACCATGAGCAGATTTCTAAATAACACATCTTACTGTTTTTACTTGAAAAAGATGTTTTGTGTACCAGGCTACCACAGCCTTAAATAACAGCTCCCTCCCTCCCTCTGGGTGGCTCTGGGACTGGTGAGCTCCCCAGAGCTTAGGAATGTGGGGGAGGGGCCCAGCCTCTCCACCCCCCCACACCCCCAGCCTCACTGGCTTTAAATAGCTGGTCTTGGCCAGCAGTGGGCTCCCCTTTCCCAGGGTAGGCGTGGTAGCACGGGGGTCACTGGTAGAGCAGGTAGCGCTTCATGGCAGGGGGCAAGGGCAGAGCAGATACCTGGCCAAGCCGGGTATCCCCCAGGGCATGGCGCACGCACAGGCGGCTCAGGTGCAGAAGGGAGTGTGGCTCCGCTGGGGGAGAGAAGGAGGGGAAGGTGAGTAGGGTGTAGCCACCAGCCAGACATCCTCAAACTACAGGGGCTTGCCCAGGTCCCCTTCTGCTTGCTTGTTCTGAGTCTGCCCCCACTTTGGCCAAGGGGGAGATCTTTGGGACCCCGGAGTTCTGCACCTGCTCTTGGGGTGCAAGGTATCACAGCTAGAATTCACCCATCCCCAGGGTCAGCTAGGGATGAAGCTCTAGCCCAGGCCCTCAGATCTTGGGCTGATGAGGTGAAAGGAGGGATGGTTTCCACCCCGGGCAGGAGACTCTACTGCTGCAGAGAACAGGGGCAATCAGCCCCAAGCCCTTGCCCCAGCTGTTCCCTTGCATCCTGCCCCAAGTCCCTGTCCCCTTGGCTGCTCTCCTTCCTCGTACTCAGGGCCCCAACGGCTCTATCCTGGGGTCTGACTGAGGAAGGAAGTAGGTATGTGTCACAGAGACACACCCTGGGTGCCTGCCACACTGCCAGTGCTCTTCCTTTTGAACCTGTATGTCTAGCCCAGCCACCATTTAACCCCTGCACCTCTTGCTCCTGGGGGCTGATAGCTCCCATAAAGCCCTAATCCCTGGAGGGTCTCCCTGCATTCTGAAGGTTCAACACTTACTAACCAAGAAAATTTGGTTTTCCAAGCCTGGATTTTACCTCTATGGCTATTGAAACCCCTTAGCCATCATGCCTGGCTCTGGGGTAGGAGGCAGGTCGGAAGAAAGCCTACCCCTCTGCTCTTGTTAGACATTGAGCTCCCATCCCAACCCACTCCCACCAGCGACAGGCCCCTCTCCCCACACCTGCCCCAGGCCTCACCTCTCCTTTCGCCCAGGTAGCGGATGCGGACCTGGCACTGGCCCCAGACAGCGCTTACTGCCGGGTAGAGGGTCCTGCCTTTCAGTCCACGGAAGGCTGGCCCCAGGTAGGTGCCCCCAATAGCGTAACCCAGAGTTCCCTCCTCCATGTCCAGAACTACCAGCAGCCTCTCTGGCACCTCCAGCTGCTCACCCTGAGGTCCGGCTGGGTACTGGGGGGCCCCGGGCCCCTTGCTCTGATGGTACAGCTTTCCCCGCCCGAGGTCCCAGCCCCACGACTCGCTGTTGCTGCCCAGCAGCGCCGCATAGTGGTCAGCCTGCAGCGGGGCGAGCGCCGTGGCCACGCCCACCACCGCGTGGGTGCCCCTCTGCTCAGGGGGCCAGCTGACCTCCCAGGCGTGCAGGCCCCTTGAGTAGCCCCTTTTGCCCCGAGCCCCATCAGTACTCTGGGCCACGGGTCGACGCTCAAAGCACAACCCCCCTTCCTTGACCTCGATGTTCTCGGAGCAGTCCTTGGGGTTCCAGCCGTGGCGCCGTTGGGTCCCCAGGTCAGGAGGGGGCGCGGACAGCAGCTCCTCCAAGCCCTCGGGACAAGAGAGGTCAGGGTACAGGGCCTGTGGGGTAGGGGTGCTGCTGCTGCCCCCTGCCAGGGCCGTCTGGCCCATGGAGGTGAGGAGCTGGAGGACTCCCCGAAAAGAGTCTTGCCGGAGCGTCTCCCTTCTGCAAGTTGAGCTCCAGTTCCGGGCTGATCTGGAGGGGAGTAGAGAGAGAAGGGGGTCCTGAGCCGCGGGATGCTGGCGGGTGCTCCGCGCCCAGGTGCCCCATCATGCCGCCCGCCCCCCTCCGGCCACTGTCGGGCTTTGCCCGCACTCCCTGCTCTCCGCTCCCGCAGTGCTCCAGGCCCATTGCTCCTGTTGCCCTCACCCCATCTGTCCCGAGGCTCCCAGGACTCCTGCGAATCCGTCCCCTTTGAGCCTCACCACGGGCACTCCCGACCGTCCCCCGAAGCCCGCCCCGGGCCCCCGCCAGCGCCTCCGAACCTCGCTCGGCTTCCCAGCCCCGGAGGTCGACCGGGCCTCAGCGGGAGCCCAGCCACAGGCAGCCCAGGCGCGCCGGGCGCAGACCGCCGGCCGCTTCCGCCTGCAGCCCCGCCCCCAGGCCGCGCCCCGCCCGCGGCCCCGCCCCGCGGGAGCCCTCCGGGGCGGTTAACCCTCTGGCCCCGCCCCCGGGCCCGCCCCCGCGGCGAGGCCCGCAGGAGCGGTTAACCCTCTCCTCGCCGCTACGAAGTTCGCACCGGCCGTCCAGGCTCAGAATCAACCCCTTGAAGTTGTCATTGTCATGGGATCCCGGGAGTCACCTATTCACCACCTTCAAGACTCTGAGCGGCCTCCGGGCAGCCAACTTCTGAGCCCCTGCGGATGAGGGGCATAGAGTCAAGGAGGGGCTTCCCTTGTGCGGATATAGATGGATTTCCATTTCCCTGCGATTCTGGATCACGTTTCTGGGCCGGCCCGTTTCTTGGTGGTGGGTCGGCATGCGCCACGTCTCAGGTTTTAAGCTCTGTGTTCCGTTTCGGGCTCTGAGCTGTTGCTGTCACAGTTCTCTGTGGTGTTGAAAGTCATTATACTGGAAGTCAATCCATTCCTGAGCTATGTCAATAAGCTGTGTGATCTGGGGGAGGTTGCCAAACTTCTCTAAACCTGTTTCCTCTTGTGTAAAATGGGAATAAAGATGGTAGGCACCTCACAGGGTGGTTATGGAGTTGAAATAATCCATGTAAAGCCTTAGCCCGGAGCCTGGTACATAGTATGTACTCACTAAGCACAGCATGTACTCATTAAGTATTATTACCCTTTACTGGGTGCTGACTTGATAGGGAGGCAATACAGTATAGTGGTGAAGGGTGCCCACTGTGCAATCGGACTGACTGGGGGGAAATACCTGAAGGCCAGTATGCATGTGACCTTGGGCAAATTACTTAGCCTCTGACTACCTGTTTCTTCCTCTGCAAAACAAAGATAATGTTAGTATATTCTTCATAGGGTCTACTGAGGATTAAATGAGGTTGTATACACATAAAGCACCTAGAACAGTTTCTGGGTCAAAGTTAATGATTTGTGTTAAGCACTGGATATTAAGCAGTGAATCCTTAAGGAGGTTCCAAGGACATTTATAAAACAGTTTATCATGTAGTAAGTGAAATGATATAAAGTACTACAGGAATAAAAAGAATGGGATTTCTAACTAGGAGTCAAGCAGCTAGGAAAGGAAAGCGTTCCAGAGGAAGTGATACCTGGGCTGAATCTTAAAGAATGACTAAGAATTGGCCCGACCAGTATTAAAAAGACAGAGAACTACAAGTGATAGAGAGGATGTGGAGAGATAGGAACACTTATTCACTGTTGGTGGGAATGCAGAATGGTACAGCCACTGTGGAGGACTGTTTGGCAGTTCCTAAAGAAGTTGAATATAGACTTGCCACGTGACCCGGCAAAACCACTACTGGGTATATACCCAGAAGAACTGAGAGCAGTGACACGAACCGACATCTGCACACCGATGTTCATAGCAACATTATTCACCATTGCCAAAAGCTGGAAACAACTCAGGTGTCCATCAACAGACGAATGGATAAACAAACTGTGTTCCATTCACACGATGGAATATTATGCAGCTGTAAGAAGAAATGAAGTCACAAAGCGTATGACAACATTGATGAACCTGGAGGACATTATGTTGAGCGAAGCAAGCCAAACACAAAAGGACAAATACTGTATGAATGCGTTACTATGAACCAAATACATAGTGTAATATATGGTTTGATTCAAAAAAAATTTATATGTATCCAGTACATTTAATTGAGAAATGTATATATTCATTTGTGTTTATTTTTCAGTTTTTAATTGTTTATATTTTCAATTATTAAATATACAAAATAAAGTAAAAAAAAAAAAAAAATTGGCCCAAGAGGTGATTCTGCAGTTTGGTTTGAGTTTAGGTCCCTGCACGTAGAATATTCCAGACAGAGAAGTCAGTATGAAAAAGACAAGAAGCTGCAGTGGGCTTGGGAAGAACCGTCATCCAGATTGCTGCAGCGAGGAAGGAAGAAACAAGTTTTAAGAGAAGTAGCACCAGATCACAGAGGCCTTGCAGGCCAAGTTAAGAAACGTAAATGTTATCCTGCAGGACAGATGGGTGATGGGGAGCCACCGTACGTAAGAGAGCAGCAGGAGACGGTCATTGCCAAAGATGCCTTTTAGAAAGACCTTCCTGGCAGCAGTGTAGGCTTCAAGAGAAATAAGACTGGGAGCGAGGAGACCAGTTTCAGCAGCCCAGGTGACAAGTGTCTAGGGCGGTAGAAATAAGGATGAAAAGAATTCAAGAGACATTGATGAAACTGCAAGATTTGGTAGCTAATTAGATGCTAAGGTGAGGGAAAGGAAAGAGGAAAAAAAAGGGTGGGGGGGGAAGCCTGGGTTGGAAGGTGCCACCTCCAAGCAAGATGAAGATGCCAGAAAGAGGTACAACCAGAAAGAGGTACCACTGGGGGCAGATGGAAGGAAGTGGGCAGAGAGATGGTGAGTTCAGTTTGGAACACATCCCCCTCCCCCACCCCATGGTTCCATCTGTTTGCTAGTTTGTTTTTTTAAAGATTTATTTCTCCGATCCTGGGACCTTCCGGAGTGGAGAGAGGCTACTCAATCTCTTGTGCCACCTCAGCTCCCTGGTCTGCTGCGTCTCAGTGTCTCTCTTCTGTGTCTCTTTTTGTTGAGTCATCTTGCTGCGCCAGCTCTCCACGTGGGCCAGCTTACTTTTCACCAGGAGGCCCCGGGAATTGAACCCTTGACCTCCTATATGGTAGACGGGAGCCCAATCACTTGAGCCACATCCGTTTCCCTGCTCGTTGTTTTTGTTCATTGTTTGCACTCTTTGTCTTTGCTCGTTGTCTGCTTATTATTTTGTTTTATTTGAGTTTTTGTTTTTGTTTTTTTTTTGCTTGTTGTCTGTTCTTGACTGTTTTTTCTTTAGGAGGCACTGGAACTGAACCTGGGACCTCCCATGTGGGAGGCGGGTGCTCAACTGCTTGAGCCACATCCACTCCCCTTGAACATGTTTTTGAGGGGCCTGGGGAACCAGATGGAACCATCAGATCACACTTGAAAATGGCAGGTCTGAAGGTGGAGCGAGAGGTCTGGGCTGGAGAGATAAACGTGAGAGGTGTCAGCCTTTAGTCAGTAGTTGAACTATGGGAGTCGATGAGGGGACCCAGAGAGAGTGAGAGGTGGGTCAAGGAGGATATAGTGAAGCAGAAAATTCAGGTTTGAATACTTGCAAGATTTTTCTGGTCAGAAGTCATTTGCAAGTCTTGTTGAGAAAGCAGGTGTGCAGAGTGTTAGGCGGGAGTCCAGGCTGCAGGGGCTAGACTAGCACTTTGAGTGCCAGGATTATGCTACAAATTACACATGCTCTGGGGAGAGAGGGTGGGGAAGGGGAAGGTGACAATTATGTCCATAGTCAGAAGATTACCTCTGAAAAATTCTTAATTTCTCCCATCTATTGGGTATCAGCATGTTAATTTTGTGTAAAAAAACAAAACCATATGTGGCAGTATATATACAAGGATATACAGAATATAAGTTTGAACAATTCAGTTAAATAAAAAGCATAATAAAAAGAAAGCAGTGAACCCTGAACCGTGAACACTTGTCATCAACCTGTCCTGGATATTCGTGCCAGTCTATGAAAACAATAATAATGAGACCATGGTTGTAGACAGAGGCCTGTGATGAACATTAGTGCAGGACCCATGGGATAACCAAGCTGAGGAAGATTTGGGGTCAAGAGAGGGAGCCTAAACCCTGGCCAGCTCTGGTTCAGCTCAAGAAATGGACTGCACAGGCTCAGCTACTGCTGGCTGTTTAAAAACATGATACCAATTGTTGCCATTGAATCTTGAGCAGCTCCAATATATGTTGATAATTGCTGAGATATTCCTTAATGCTACAAGTAATTCTAACATTCAAACTTTTTAATCTAGATGTAACAAATTAAAAGTACACTCGTCTTAAATGGCTCCGTGAAGTTTTACGTATGTATACACTTGTGGACTACCACGCAAAAGAGCAAGGTAAAGAACATTTCCGGCAAACCAGAAGGCTCCTTCCTGCCCTTTCACCCAACCACAGTATTTGACCTCAATCACTTAGTTTTGCCTGTTCTTCCATTTCACATAATGAAACCATATAGTATGCACTCTTTTGTGTCTGACTCTTAACATTATGTCTGTGAGAGTCATCCAGGTTACTGCATGTAACAGTAGCTTGTTACTTTCATTGTTTTACAGTGTTCCCCTGTATATCAATATCACAATTTACCCATTCTACCACTGACAGACATGTGGGTTGTTTCCAGTATTTTGCTGTTACGAAGAAAGCTACTATGTATATTATAGTGCAAGTTATTTGGTAGACCTAGGCACTCATATTTGTCAGGTGCATACCTATGTGCAGAATTGCTGGGTCATAGGAAATTACAAACATCTAGCTTCAACCACATGTGATTTTCAGGTTTTCCTCCACGTGGGATTTGATTCAGAAATTAAATCATGCAGGTATTTTGCAGCATGGAACACTTCAGCAAATTTATGAAGATTTCACCTGGTTGTCTCTTCCTGTTCACCTTATCTTTGTCTTCTGGGGATGATTTTTATCAGTTCCTCAAGCTTTTTATTAGTGTTTCTCTGTGACTCTTAAAAAGCTCTTCAATTTCTTCCTCAAAGATGTCCTCAAAGCCACCACAATCCACTTGCTAGGCCACTTGAACAATGAGTTTCACTTCTTTGTCAAAAGAAAACCCTTAAAATCCTAAACATATTCTTCCCAACATGCATTGATCGGTTCAGGCTTCATTGCTTCCACTGGCTTTTTAAGATAAATAATGGAACTGGCAATACTGAAGGACTCCAACTCAACATCATATTAAGCCTAGAGGGGAGCGGATGTAGCTCAAGTGGTTGAGCATCTGCTTCCCATGTACAAGGTCCCACGTACGATCCCTGGTACCTCCTAAAAAAAAATTCGAGTCTGGGAGTCAAGGAGGCTTCTCAACCTCATCTATGTGGCTTTGATTACCAAATCATGCTTAGATCAGCAGACTGAAGCATGGAGTGATACTGGGGGCAGGAAGGCGGCCTTGATATTATGAGCACACTAGAGTACCTCGGGGTGATGCTGTCTGTGGTCAGTCAGCTATGTTAAAGCCAAGTCTTTCTCTTTGAGGTCCTGCTTGACTTCTAGAATGAACAGCTGTGGGACTAATCAGAAAAAGTGCTGTATTCACCCAGGACTTCGCTTTTGATTGCTAGGGCACAGGCAGGTTTTTTGGGGATCTGTAGCCCTGTAGAACATGTCTGATTTTATTAAATACAAAGCTGCAGAACTACAACCACCACTAAGAGAGGAGGGCAGGTGGAGAGAGGGAGACAGAGGGGCAGTGATAAAATCATTACTTGCTTTCAAACCACCGCCTTGTGTTTTGAGTTTGGAAATCTACATGCAGTTTCCCCAAAAGATACCAGTATCATCATATTCCACAAGATACCCTTTTTTGCCAATAATTTAAAAAATTAAATCATAGGTTTTACTCAAGGAGAAAATGTGTTGTAGCACAATGCATAACAACTGTTTTATTATTTTGGGATATTTTTATTTAGAGAAAAGACTCCTGTGGACTTTAGTGAATATTTGTCTGTGCTTCTTTGGGGATATTGTTTGGGAATTTTTGAAAAGTTACGCAGGCCAAGACCAACTTATCTAGTTGGCTTGTAGTTTTTTTGTTTTTCAATATAAAAGGTTTTATTTTAATTTACTATACATATTTAAATTTTAGGGAAGCGGCTGTGGCTCAATTGGTTGGGCTCCCATTTACCATATGGGAGGCCCCAGGTTCGTTTCCCAGGGCCTCCTGGTGAAGGCAAGCCGGCCCCTGTGGTGCGGTGAGTTGACACAGCAAGATGACTCAACAAAGGGAGATAAGCAGACACAGAAAAATGCAAAAGCAAATGGACACAGCAAGCACAAGCAGCAAGGGGGGGGCGGGCGGTAAATAAATAAAAATAAATCTTTAAAAAAATAAAAATAAATAAATTTTAGGAAGTGACTACGTAGATGCACTTTTTTCTGTAGGTTTAGTTTGTTCTTCAGTTACCATTTTCTGAGATCTGTCCAATAGCTTATCCCATATTATAAAATGTGCTCTTAAGTGAAGAGGTAAAGATAGACCCTGGAATCTTCATACAAGACTTGGCTGGGTGGCTTGAAGATTGTGAACCACTGATACTTCATACTGGAAACAAATACTTGTTCTTTGGAATAAGACGGCCCTCACATCTATGAAGTCACCAAATCTGTGCAGCTTGACTATTCTCTCAGGGTTCTGAGATGACTTCTCTTCCATTAAATCTATTTTGTACCTCTCTGGCTTCTTTTTCTCTGCCTTTTCCTTAAATGTGGTTGTGATGGTTAAGTTCATGTGGCAATGTAGCTAGTTGTGATGGTTTGAACGGCTTGTAGTTTGAAAACTTGAATCAAACAGGAGTATAATATCAGAATTTTTTTCATGATCCAAAATAATTTTCACGTTTTTTTCCTCAATTGTTATCTCACTGATTTTTAGACTTAGCTTAAGCACTTTATTCAAATCACCTGAATGCTAAGGACTTTTTGATGTAATTTATTATCAGATTAAGTACTTTCCTAACTTCAACTTTTTTTTTTTTTTTAGATTTATTTACTTTATCCCCCCCACCCTCCCCTAGATGGTTCTGTCTGTTTGCTCATCGTTTGCTTGCCTTCTCCAGGAGGCATCAGGAACCAAACCCGAGACTTCCCACATGGGAGCCAAGTGCCCAACAGCCTGAGCCACATCGCTCCCCATGGGATGCAGCATCTGCTGGCTTGTGGCATCTGCTCATTTAGGCGTCTGCTCCTTGCGGTGGGTGCGGCATCTGCTCATCTTCTTTAGGAGGCACCAGGACTCGAACCTGGGACCTCCCATGTGGTAGGCAGGTGCCCAACTGATTGTCACATCTGCTTCCCTTCAACTTCCTTTTGACCTGTTCTGTATCTCCTGGTTATTTTTTTCACCAATTTTCCTCTTTCCGAGTGTATGCACTTTTAAAGAAAGAGAAACCAAAGACAAAATAATTGCATGTTTTTTGTTTTTTTTGAGGTACCAGGGCCGGGAATTGAACCCCACTGGCTCCCGAGTTGTTTTTTTGTTTTGTTTTGTTTTTTAGGAGGCACTGGGAACCGAACCTGGGACCTCCCATGTGGGAAGCAGGCTTTCAACTGCTTGAGCCACATCTGCTCCCCTGCATGATATTTTTAATGGCCTTTTAAAAGAGGTGTTGAGGGAGGCGGGTGTGGCTTAATCCATAGAGCT
>JAQZBX010021682.1:0-25992 GCA_029593785.1 Cabassous unicinctus
GCCAACACCACTGCCTGGATCACTGTACCAGGCTCCTAGTGGGTCTCCCTGCTTCTGCTTCCCTGCAATCCACTATCAAGGCCATGGCCACTGTGATCCTATATGCAAAGTCAGAGCATTCCAAACTTCTGGTCCAAACTCTCCAACGGCTCCTCACTTAGAGACAAAAGCCAAAGTCCCTGGCCTGTAAGAAACCACAGATCTGCATTCCCCACCCCTCTCCTCGCCCCAAACCTCCCTGTCCCTTCTGCCTGCCATGCCTTCCCCCTGGTATCTCCCAGTTAGGGCTCATTCCATCATCTCCATCAAGTCTCTGCACAAATTTACTTCATCAGGGAGGTTTTATCAGCAGCTCCCACTCCTGAAGCACTCCTTAGTCTGCTTCCCCGCTTTCATTTTTCCATAATGCTACCACCATCTCATATATTATATATTTTATTTACTTGTTTATGGTCTACCCCCCCCATATTATATAAGATCATTTGTGGGTTTGTCCATGTGAATCCTGCTTAGCTAGATAACAGCAAGGGTGAGTACAGTTTGAAGTGGGGGGTGGCCAGCAAGCTTCCTTTTTACAGCACCTGCTCTAAAATTCAGACTGGACGTTTCTCCAAGCTCCATCTGGGCAGAGGACACTTTGATGGCTTGGACAGGTTTGCATCTTTGCACAGTTACCTCTTACCTCTCCAATGCTCAAGACCAGGCCAGTGCCATTATCCTCCCACAGCATTCCAAATCAGAGCTAGAGGCACATGGAGCCTGCTATAACCTCAGGTCGTTTTCTCCCCCTCCAGATTTGAAACCTGAGTCCCTGCTCCGACTGTTTGCTTATGATTATAAAGTTCTGTACAGCACCATTACTGGGGACTGGCTTATTCCCATGGGAACATCTCAGAAAACCTTTCTGTTGGCAAATGTTCTTTGAGGACAAATGTTGAAAACAATAGAAATCACATCAAGGAATAATGTCCTTCAGCTACAGCTCTTTAAGGAAGTGGAAAGGACAGTAAGAAGACAAAAATTCTCCTAGCCCAGGTGAATGTGGGGAAAGTTTTCCTGTTCCCCTGGCTTCTGATTTGTCTTTCTGATAACAAACCCTGCAATCAACTGATTTTGGCTGACGCCTTTTAAAGTGTATTCCATTCCAAATCATCGACAGACCATCTACAGAGGGCAGATCTCGGAGCTAAGAAACAAAAAAGAAACAAAAGACATGATCCCTGCCTCAAAAAGAAGTTATGCTGTATTTCAGAAGATAAATACACATAGTAATCAAGTAACGTTTAAACATTAAAATGAGTGGTATCAAAGATACTGAATTTAGACAAGATGATGGATATGGCTAGATTGGAGAGACAGAACAGAAATCACAAGTGGGGTATTAGGATGAACAATATGTCCAAAAAGCTGGTGCTGGAAATGACCGCAATGTACGGACAAGGAGGGATGAGGATTTGCTCTGGGGGCTGGTGGACCTACAAGGGGAGGCCAGGCCACGAGAAGCCATGCATTCCTGGCAGGTGACCTGTGGAGCCCCAGTAAGTTTCAGAAGGAAGACCTGACTAAAGTACCGAGAAAACAAGCCTGGGAATGGGGGGCTGGGGGGACCAGGGAGGCTGAGGGTGGAGGCAGAAAGACCAGGCAGAAGTTCCTGTCATGGTCTACACACGAGGAGCTGAGGCCAGGACCAGGAGGTAGCAGGAGATGGATGGAGAGAGGGGATGAAACGGGGAGATGACATGGCCTGGGTGTCAGTGAAACCAGGAGAAAGTCTGTTACAGGACTAGACCAGGCACTAGACCAGGGTGAGCTTCAAGGTCTCACCCAGGAAGTTGCTGACAGCACTATTTAAGCAACTTAAGTTTCCTTCCACACCCTTGCCTCAGCTGTACACTCCACACATGCCCCCAACTCAGCTCCTGAGTCCCTGCTGCTACGGCTTGCTAGGCACTACCAGCTGCATGCCCCACAGCCACCCTCTCAAGTCCACGGCCCATGCCAGGCACAGGTATCATCAAGATACCACCAGAGCTTGCTCCCCTCTCAGGTTCAGTTCACAATCCAGTTCTACGCGTTTTAACTCCTGAGTATCCTGCCCCCCACTATGGAATACGGCTTTGCTTTTATTTTAAAATTACCCATGTTGAAGAGTTTAGCTTGGGACTTCTGGGAAGATGGAGGATTAGAGAGGTGGAGGGATCACTTCTCTCCAGGAAAAAGTAGCTAAAGAACAGCTGGAGACGGTCTGGAGAGCTGTTCTGGGGCTCAGAACACCAGGGGAAGACGAGACACCACCCAGAAGAGAGAAAGGTGAAGGAAAGAAGTCTTAACTGGCTGAAAAATCCCAGAAGTAGAGCTGCAAAAGCAGCAGCGGGAGCCCTTCCCCCCACCTATGGAGCAAACAGCAGTCTGTGGACTGAAGGGGCTGCAGGGGTCCTCTTCCCCAAGAAAGGGGAGAGAGAGGGACACAGCCTACAGCAAATTCAGATTTTGGCCAGTGAACTTGGTCTGCTGCACTGGAGGGGTCGCATGCTTCCAGGCTGGGTGGGCCCACAACGTTTGCTCTGAGAGCTGGCAGGCAGCTAAAGATAATTTGCCTTCTCAAACACCCTCCTTACTGCCCTAGGCTGGTTGCTGCAGAGGCAGAGGGAGGGAGGGAGTGGTCAGCCAAGGGTAGAGAACAGCCTCTGAGAAAGTTTGAGGCTTAGTCAGCCCAGAAGACATTGCTTCTGAACTGTCCACCCACCTAGAGTTCCACTGAATGCATTCCCCCCTAGCACCTGGGTTCTGAGCTGAGCAATCTGCCCAAGAGCGCCACCTGCTGGCCAGACCAGAAAAGTGCATGAAAAAGAAAAAATAAATAAATAAATGAGGCAAGCAGATACCTTTACTGCCACCCTCTCCAAGGCCCTTGGAAACTGTTCTGCACCTCATTATTGGGTCCTTAGGCCTGGTTTGAGCAGTTAAACAGGGGTAATCCTCAACATCTAGAACACACTGAACCAAGAGTCAAAGAACAGTGGTGTAGCACACAGCTACTTAACAGTAAATCCCTAGGCAAGAGAGAGAATGAATGTCAGAGTAAACTCAGCATCAGAATCACATGCCTAGACATCAGCAAAAAATTACAAGGGATACAAAGGAAAAGGAAGATATGACTCAGGCAAAGGAACAAATCAAAGCTCCAGATGAGACACAGGACTTGAAAGAGCTGATCAATGAGGTTCATATAAATCTCTTAAATCAAACCATGGAGCTGAAGTACACAACATGGCTGAAGAAATAAAAGACATTAAGACACTGAGTGAGCATAAAGAAAAAAATTGAAATCTTGGATAGAAAAATAACAGCTTATGGGAATGAAAAACAATAAGTGAAATTAAAAATACAATAGACACACAACAGCAGATTTCAAATCATGGAAGAAAGAATCAGCAATGTAGAAGAAAGAACAACTGAAATTAAAGAGAAAGAACGGAGAGAGAAAAGAATGGAAAAAACTGAGCAGGGAATTGGGAAGCTGAATGATAACAGCATACCAACATATGTGTTATGGGAGTTCCAGAAGGAGACAAGAAGGGAAAAGGAGTGGAAAGAGTATTTGAGGAAATAATGGCCCAAAATTTCCCAACTGTCATGAAAGACATGAATATCTGTGTTTAGGAAGCACAGTGTACTCCAGTTAGAATAAATTCAAATAGACCTACCCCAAGACACACAATATGCAGAATGTCAAATGCTAAAGTAAAGAGAAAATTCTGAAAGCAGCAAGAGAAAAACAAAACATTACATATAAGGGACATCCAATAAGACAGTGTGGATTTCTCTTCAGAAACCATGGAGGTAAGAAGGCAGTGGTATGACATAATTACGGTATTGAAAGAGAAAAACTGCCAGGCAAGAATTCTTTATCCAGCAAAACTGTCCTTCAAATATGACAGTGAGCTTAAAACATTCACAGATAAACAGAAACTAAGAGAGTTCACAAATAAGAATCCAGCTCTGCAGGAAACACTAAAGGGAGTTCTGCAGTCAGAAAAGACAAGACGAGAGACAGAGTCTTGGGGAAGAGTGGAGAAGTGAAGATTATCAGAAAGGGTAACCAAAAAGGAAAAAAGATGGACAAAAATAAGATTTGACATATGAAAGCTAAAGGATAAAATGGCTGAAGTAATGCATTTACAGTAATAACATTGAATGTTAATGGATAAAACTCCCCAAACAAAAGACATAGGCTAAAGAAAACATGAGCCATCCATATGCTGTCTGCAGGAGACTCACCTTAGACCAAAGGATGCAAACAGACTGAATGTGAAAGGTTGGAAAAAGACATTTCACACAAATAGTAACCAAAAGAGAGCAGGAGTTGTGTCAGACGAAACAGACTTTAAATCCAAAAAAGTGATAAAACATGCAGTAAGCCATTATATTTTAATAAAAGGGACAATTCACCAGGAAGGAGTAACAGTTACAAAAATATATGCATCTGGGAACTCAGCGGTTGAGCACCTGCTTCCCATGTACAAGATTTAATCTCTGGTACCCTCTTTAAAAAAAAAACAAAACCTATGCACCTACTCAGGGTGCCCCAAAATACATGAGGCAAACTCTGGCAAAACTGAAAGGAAAAACAGACGTCTCTACAACAATAGTTGGAGACTTCAACATGTTACTCACATCAAGAGATAGAACTAGACAGAAGATGAACAAGGAAACAGAGAACTGGAACAATATGATAAATGAGCTGGACCTGACATATACAGAACACTGCACCCAAAATAAGCAGGTTATACATTCTTCTCAAGTGCCCATGGAACTCTCTACAGGATAGGCCACATGTTGGGCCACGACACGGCTCTCAATAAATTCAAGGAGGTTGAAATTATACAAAGCACTTTCTCTGACCATAATGGAATGAAGCCAGAAATCAATAACAGGCAGGAAAGGGGAAAATTTGCAAATATATGGAGGCTAAACAACACACTGTAGATCTCTTGAGATGAATGAAAACAAGAATACAACATATCAGAGTTTATGGGATACAGTGAAGGCAGTGCTGAGGGGAAATTTAGAGCCCTAAATGCCTATATTAAAAAAGAAGAAAGAGCTAAAATCAAAGATTTAACTGAACTGCAGAAACTAGAAAAAGAGCAAACCAATCCCAAAGCAAGCAGTAAGAAAGAAATAACAAAGATTAGAAGAGAAATAAATGAAATTGAGAACAACAACAACAACAAAAAATAGAGAAAAACAAAACCAAAAGCTGGTTCTTTGAGAAAATCAATAAAATAGACAAACCCTTAGCAAGACTAACAAAGAAAAAAAGAGAGAAGATACAAATAAATAAAATCAGGAATAAAAGGGGGGACATTACAACTGACCCCACAGAAATAAAAAGGATCATAAGAGGATATTATGAGAAACCACATGTCAACAAACTAGACAACCTAGATGAATTGACAAATTCCTAGAAATGCAAAAACAACCTACACTGATTCTACAAGAAATACAGGAATTCAATAAACCAATCACAAGCAAAGAAATTGAATCTGTCATCAAAAATCTTCCAACAAAGAAAAGTCCAGGACCAGATGGCTTCACAGGTGAATTCTATAAAACATTTCGTGAAGAATGAATACCAATCCTGTTTAAACGCTGCCAAAAAAATTGAAATGGGAGGGAAAATTACCCAACATACTTTTTTTTTTTTTTTTAGGAGTTACTGGGGATTGAACCCAGGACCTCGTACATGAGAAGCACATGCTCAACCACTGAGCTACATCTGCTCCACAATGATTGGTGGTTTTTTCGTTTGTTTGTTTTTAGGAGACACCGGGGTTTGAACCTGGGACCTCACACATGGGAAGCAGGTGCTCAACCACTTGAGCTACATTCGTTTGCCCCAACACATTTTATGACGCCAACATCACCCTAATACCAAAGCCAGATAAAATACTACAAGAAAAGAAAATTAAAGACCAATCTCTCTAATGAACATAGATGCAAAAATTCTCAACAAAAATACTTGCAAATCGAAATCTAATGGAATTTAAAAACAATTATACATCATGATCAAGTGGATTTTATTCCTGGTATGCAAGGGTAGTTCAACATAAGAAAATCAATTAACCTAACACACCACATTAACAAATCGAAGGGAAAAAAAACCACGTGATCATCTTGAAGGCATTTGATAAAATCCAGTTTCCTTTCTTGATAAAAATGGTTCAAAAGATAGATATAGGAGACTGCACTGGAGATTGTGGGAAGGTGGTGTCAGACTAACAGGCAGAGCTTAATGCTCTCACAGAAACAATGAAGAAAGGGCCAAAAGCTGCCGAGTGACCTGCTTTGGGGGTCAGTAGACTAGGACGGTGCTACACAACTCCCAGGAGGAGAAGCAGCAGCCAAAACAACAAACATGAGTTACCAAGGCCCCATGGCAGCTACCCCCAAGACATTAAGCTGGGGTAAAACACCTGGCTCACTGCAGCTGACTGAGAGGGGAACAGACATCATCTTCCCTTTCAGCTCTTTCAAGGAGAAAGGGAGGGGGAGTCGGGGGGCTTTACTTCAGTGAATTTGGCCAGCAGAGCCCACTCCAGAGGGGAGATTCAACACAGGAACACAGGAAAGCCAAGACTACACCTCTATGGAAAGCTGCGCTGACAAGCGCCACCTGCTGACCAGTCTTGAAATTTCATCAACAAAAACTGTTTTTGGTACTCTCTGAAACCTAAACCCTGGAAGAAAGTCTGCGCCCTGGCTCGTTTTTGATAACTTAAGCTGGGCAATTTTAAAGACTTAGAAAAAGTTGAACAAAATATCAAAGAAGAACTGTGGAAAAAAAAACAACAATAGGCAAGAGAGAGAAATTGGCCATCAGAGAAAATTCACCAGCATATTCAGATATCTAGATATCAGCAAAAATTTACAAGCCATACTAGGAAACCAGAAAGATGGCCCAGCCAAAGGAATTAACCAAATATCCTGAAGAGGTACAGGATTTAATACAATTAATCAGTGATAATCACACAACTCTCCTAAATCACTTCAAAGAATTGAAAGAAAATATGAATAAAGAAATAATGGATATTACGAAGACACTAAGTGAGCATAAAGAACAATTTGAAAGCCTGCAAAGAAAAGTAACAGAGTTTAAGGGAATGAAAGACACGATGAATGTGATTAAAAATACATTAGAATAAAAATAAAAAGAGAAAAAAAAAAAAAAAATTAAAGGCATATAAGAGCAGATTTGAATTGCTCCAAGATAGAATTAGTGATTTCGAAGACAGAACATCTGAATTGTAAAATACTGGAGAACAGAAAGAGAAGAGAATGGAAAAAAATGGAATCAGTATCAGGGAACTGAATGACAACGTGAAATGCACAAACATTTGCAATATTGGTGCCCCAGAAGAGGGAGAGTGAAAAAGGGCAGAAAGAATATTTGAGGAAATAATGACTGAAAACTTTCCAACCCTTATGAAAGACATAAATATCAATATCCAAGAAGGACAACGCTCCCCAAACAGAATAAATCCAAACAGACCTACCCTGAGACACCTACTATTCACAATACAAATATCAGAGATAAAAGAGAGGATCCTGAAAGCAACAAGAGAAAAGCAAAGCATTACATACAAGGGAAACTTGATAAGATTAAATGCCAACCTCTAATCAGAAACCATGGAAGCGAGAAGAAAGTGGCATTAAGTATTTAAGGTACTGAAAGAGAAAAACTGCCATCCAAGAATTCTGTATCTGACAAAACTGTCCTTCAAAAATGAGGGTGAATTCAAAGTCTTCAAAGGCAAACAAAAACTGACAGAATATGTTACTAAAAGACCAGAATTAGAAGAGATACTTATGGGAGTGCTGCAGCCTGAAAGGGAAAAACAAGGGCAAGAGATTTGGAGAAGAGTTTAGAAATGAAGATTATTAGGAAGGGTGAACTAAAGGGTAAGAAGCCAGACAATAGAACTATATGACAACAGAGAGCTGAAGGACAAAACGGATGTAGTAAGTAATGCCTTTACAGTAATAACATTGAATGTTAATGGCTTGAACACCCCAATCAAAAGACATAGACTGATAGAATGGATTAAAAAAAATGAACCATCTATATGGTGTCTACAAGAGACCCACCTCAGATGTAAGGACACAACCAGGTTAAAAGTGAAAGGCTGGAAAAAGATATTCCATGCAAACAGTAACCAAAAAAAGAGCTGGAGTAGCGATACTAATATCAGATAAAATAGACTTCCAATACAAAACTGTTATAAGGGATGAAGAAGGTCATTATATATTAATAAAAGGGGAAATTCACCAAGAAGAAATAACTATATTAAATATTTATGCACCTAACCTGAGTGCCCCAAGATATATGAGGCAAACACCGGCAAAACTGAAGGGAGAAATACATGTCTCTACAATAATAGTTGGAGACTTCAATATACCACTCTCAGTATTGGATAGAACATCTGGAAAGAGGATAAAGAAAGAAACAGAGAACTTGAAGAATATGATAAATGAACTAGATTTAACAGACATTTATAGAGTACTACACCCCGAATCAGCAGGGTATACTTTCTTTTTAAGTGCTCATGGATCCTTCTCCAAGATAGAACACTTGATGGGTCACAAGACAAGTCTCAATAAATTTAAAAAGACTGAAATTATACAAAACACTTTCTCTGATCATAACAGAATGAAGCTGGAAATCAATAATGGAAAAAAAGGGAAAATTAATAAATACATGGAGATTAAATGACACACTCTTAAATAATCATTGGGTCAAAGAAGAAATTGCAAGAGAATTCAGAAAATATCTTGAGACGAATGAAAATGAGACTACAACATATCAAAACCTATGGGACACTGCAAAGGCAGTGCTGAGAGGAAAATTTATAGCCCTTGTATTAGTCAGCCAAAGGGGTGCTGATGCAAAATACCAGAAATCTGTTGGCTTTCATAAAGGGTATTATTTGGGGTAGGAGCTTACAGTTACCAGGCCATAAAGCATAAGTTACTTCCCTCACCAAAATCTGTTGCCACATGTTGGAGCAAGATGGCTGCTGACGTCTACAAGGGTTCAGGCGTCCTTTTCCTCTTAAGGTTCCAGTGGTCCCAGCATCTTCCAATATCAGCTGTAGGCAGGGATAACTCTCATCTTTCTCCTGGGGCTTCTCTCCAGGCTCAGCTGCTTTCTTCTCTCCACAAGTTCAGCTGTTGACTATCAGGCTCTCTCTCTCTTCCCAGGGCCTCTGCTGTGTCTATGAGCCGTCTTTATCCCTCTCTGTTCTTCTCCTGTGTTTACTTCCTGGAACTCCAGCTCAAAACTCCAACTAACTCCTGTGCCTTGTCGTTTTCTCTGTGAGTCACTGCCCATCAAGGGGGCGGGGACTCAACGTCCTACTGATGTGGCCCAATCAAAGCCTTAATCATTATTATTTTTTAAATATATTTTTTATTTTTTCTAAAAGATACTTAGATTACATAAAATGTTACATAAAAAAATATAAGGGATTCCTATATGCCCCACTCCCCAAACCTCTCACTTTCTCCCTTAATCATTATTTAATCAAGTGAAACCTCTGAATCCAATGCAATCTAATATGCCCAGACCAGTGCACAAACATAATCCAATATCTATTTTTGGAATTCATAAACAATATCAAACTGCTATAGCCTTCAATGCTTACATTAAAAAAAGAGGAGCTAAAATTGTAGATCTAACTGCACACCTGGAGGAACCAGAAAAAGAACAGCAAACTAATCCCAAACCAAGCCAAAGGAAAGAAATAGTAAAGATCAGAGCAGAAATAAATGAAATCGAGAACAACACACAATAGCAATAATCAACAAAACCAAAAGTTGGTTCTTTGAGAAGATCAACAAAATCAACAAATCCTTAGGTAGAATGACAAAGAAAAAAAATAGAAGACACAAATAAATAAAATCAGAAATGAGAGGGGGGGCATTACCACTGACCCTGCAAATAAGAGAGCTCATAAGAGGATATTATGAACAACTGTATGCCAAAAACCTAGACAATGTAGAGGAGATGGACAAATTCCTAGATACACACGAACCAACTACACTGACCCTAGAAGAAAGAGAAGACCTCAACAAACTAATCACAAGTGAAGAGATTGAAACAGTCATCAAAAACCTCCCAAAGATGAAAAGCCTAGGACCAGATGGCTTCACAGGTGCATTTTACCAATCATTCAAAGATGATCTAATACCATTCTTGCTCAAGCTCTTCCAAAAAATTGAACAGTAAAAAACGCTACCAAACTCATTCTATGAAGCCAACATTAGCCTAATACCAAAACCAGATAGATACTACCAAGAAAAAAAAGGAAATTATAGACCAATATCTCTAATGAATATAGATGCAAAAATCCTCAACAAAATATGTGTAAACAGATTCCAAAGCACATTAAAGAGATTACACACCACGATCAAGTGGGTTTTTATCCCAGGTATGCAAGGGTGGTTCAACACAAGAAAATCAGCTAGTGCAATAAACCACATTGATAAACTGAAGAAGAAAAATCACATGATCCTCTCGACTGGTGCAGAAAAGGCACCTGACAAAATACAGCACCCTTTCTTGATAAAAACACTACAAAAGACAGGGATAGAAGGAAGCTTTCTCAATATGGTAAAATGCATATATGAAAAACCTACAGCTAGCATTGTACTTAATGGTGAAAGACTGAAAACTTTCCCACTGAGTTTAGGAACAAGACAAGGATGCCCACTGTCACCATGGCTATTCAATACTGTGCTAGAGGTTCTAGCTAGAACAATTAGGCTAGTTAAAAAAATAAAAGGCACTCAAATAGGAAAGGAAGAAGTAAAACTCACTATTTGCTGATGATATGATCCTCTATCTAGAATCTCCTGAAAAATCCACAACAAAGCTACTAGAATTAACAGACGAGTTCAGCAAAGTGGCAGGATATAAGATAAACATGCAAAAATCAGTAGCATTTCTATACACTAGTAATTTGCAAGCTGAGGAGGAAATCAAGAAAAATATTTCCATTTACAATAGCAACAAAAAGACTCAAATATCTAGGAATTATTGATGAATTCCAAAAAGTAATATTGGATTAGGTTTGTAAACCGGTCTTTTCCTCTGGGCATATTAGAGTGTATTAAGATTCAGAGGTTTTACTTTTACTTGATAAAATAATGATTAAGGCTTTGATAGGGCCACATCAATAGGATGTTGCATCCCCATCCCCTTGGTGGGCGGGGATTCACAGAGAAACTGCACTGCAGAGAAGGGAGTTTGGAGTTTCAATGCTGGAGCCCAGGGAAGTAAGCACACAGAGGAGCTTGGTCATGAAGAAGGAGAGAAGGCCCCAGGAAAAGAGACAAGCTGTTCGCCTGATGGTCTATAGCTGGCCTTGTGGAGAGAAGCAAGCCTGAGCCTGGATACAGGCAAGCCCCAGGAAGAGAGGAACCCAAGAAGCCTGAACCCTGGCAGACGTCAGCAGCCATCTTGCTCCAACATGTGGCAATAGACTTTGATGAGGGAAGTAACTTATGCTTTATGGCCTGGTAACTGTGGGCTTCTACCCCCAAATAATACCCTTTATAAAAGTCAACAGATTTCTGGTATTTTGCATCAGCACCCCTTTGACTGACTAATACACTGCTAAAAGAAATCAAAGAAGACCTAAAGAAATGGAAGGACATTCCGTGTTCATGGATTGGAAGACCAAACATCGTGAACACGTCAATTCTACCTAAATTGATTCATAGATTCAATGCAATACCAATCAAAAGTCCAACAGCCTACTTTACAGAAACAGAAAAGTCAATAACCAAATTTATATGGAAGGGAATGGGGTCCTGAATAGCCAAAATCATTCTAAAAAAGAAGAGCTAACTAAGTTAGAAGACTCATGCTCCCTGACCTTGAAGTGTATTATAAAGCTACAGTGGTCAAAACAGCATGGCACTGGCATAAAGGTAGACACAATGATAAATGGAATCAAATTGACAGTACAGAAACAGATCTATGGTCAACTGATTTTCAATAAGCCTACCAAATCCACTTTTCTGGGACAGAACAATCTCTTCAATCAACTGTCAAACAGAAAAACTGTGGTATATACACAAAATGAAATATTATTCAGCTGTAAGAAGTGACGTTGTGAAGCATATTACAACATGGATGAACCTGGAGGACATTATGTTGAGTGAAGCAAGCCAGGCACAAAAGGACAAATATTATATGACTTCGCTATTATGAACTAAATGTAATGAGCAAACTCATGGAGTTAATAGCTAGAATATAAGTAACAGAGAAAAGAATGTGGTTAGAGAATGGAAATCTGAGGTTTAATCTGTGCAGAATTGGTAAAAAGTTTTTTGGAAATGTTTGGAAATGAACAGAAATGGTGAAAGTAGCACGAACAAAAGGATATGATAGTGGTTTGTTTTTTGTTGTTGTTTTTTGGAGTAATTAAAATGCTCTAATATTGATTGAAGTGATGGATGCACAACTCAGTGATTATACCAAATGCCACTGATTGTACACTAGATAAATAGTATGGTTTACGAACAAAAAAATTTATAAATTGGTTGGGGGAAAAATACACCAAATGTAAGATATGGACTATAGTTTGTAGTAATACTTTGCTGATGATCTTCATAACTTGTTACAAATGTTTCACACAATGCAAGGTATTAGTGGTGGGGTGATGTATGGGAGCCCTGTATGATGTTATGCATGTTTGTTTTGTAAGTTCACAACTTTTAGTATACACTAAATGTTTATGTATATTCATGCATCAATGATATACTTCAATAAATTGTTTTTAAAATGAAAAAAAAAAAAAAAAAATTACCCATGTTCATTTAAAATAATCAAATACTACTGAGAAGTACAAAGAATGTAGGGAAGCGGGTGTCGCTCAGTGGATAGAGGCCCCGTTTACCATATGGGAGGCCCGGGTTCACGTCCCGAGGCCTCCTTGTGAGGGCACGCCAGCCTGAGCGGTGCGGTGGGCTGATGCAGCAACCTCACGGCAGGAAGCAGGTGTGGCGCAATGGATAGAGCACCCGTTTACCATATGAGAGGCCCCGGGTTCGCTTCCCGGCATCTCCTCGCCGTGGGCTGATGCGGCAAGACCTCACAGCAAGGGGGAGATAAGCAGACACAGAGAAGACACGCAGCGAATGGACACAGCAGCACAAGCAGCAAGGGGGGGATAAATAAAAAATAAATAAATAAATAAATAAATAAATAAAAAAACAAAAAAACAAAAAACAAAGAATGTAAAAACTGCTTCCAACTCCCCTCTCTCGAGATACCCAGGGAACACTGACAAACGTTTTCACAGACATCTGTGGGTACCCACGCAGGGGCACATAACTCCACCACGAGATCGTCCATGCTGCGCTGTTATGTTGAACAAAGACACACCTGTGTTTTAAAAGGCAGAGGCGTGCTCCATTGTGTATATATCGGTCAAGATTTACCTAACTAATCCCTTACTGATGGACATTTAGGTTGTGTTTAGAGCTTGTGAAATACTATACAATCCTATCTGACGAATATCCAAATGCAAACATCTTTTCGCAATTGGGCAGTTTATATTTTGATACATATGGCCAAACTGCTTTGCAGAAAGGTCCTAAATTACATTCCCACCCACAGTACATAAGCATTTCCATTTCCTCACATATTTGTCAATCTATTGGGCAAGGGAAAAAAAAGCACATTTATTTTCCTTTGACATCTGATGTAGTTTAACATGGTTTTATACACATTTTCTGCCCAGTTTTCTATTGGGCTGCTTACTTTTTTATTTGAAACATTAACCATTTGTCATGTATGTACCAGATATTTTTTCCTAGACTAGACATCTCTCTTAAATACGCCTCTTTGTTCCCTGTACTTCACCTGCGGCTTTCATCTTTCTTCCCTGAAGAGGTTCCACACAGACTCACCTGTAGCACCTTCCCTCTGTCTATACTCCTGGGGCTCCCTGAGTTTTCAATACACAAACCAAATATGCCTCCTCTCACTGAAACATCTTTTATGTCTCCCACCTTCACTGCATGCCTGCCCCACTGCTTGGCAATCCACTGACCCGTGGACTCTCTCCCTGCAGCCCTTGGGTGCTGGGCCCTGACAGCCTCAAGCTTTGCACACCCTGCTCCTGTCAGGGAACTCCTCTTCCCACTTCCTTTGTCCATCCAGCACTCACGCTGGCTTCCAGAGCCAGCTCCTTTCCTCTGGAATGCTTTCTCAGATTATTCCTGAGAGTGAATATTTCCACTACATGGCTCTTATCACACTGTACTGAGAGACTGTTAATAGAGGTTATGCTATAGTGATGGGTCCCAGGTCTCAGAACATGGGAACGAGTAACACTAATGGACGGTCTGGAAACACGTAGCTCAGGAGATGTGGGAAACTTCAACTCCAATTCAAAAACATGAGGCGGACTACACAAAAGAAAGCTGTGGCTTGATTAACTGTATTATGTGTTAGTAGGCAGGGCAATCTACATGAGTAGGGGCCCAAAGGGTAAGAATTAGTGTTTATCGAACACTATCCATGCAAGAGAGATACTAGAGGAGTGGGACTATACGTGGGGTCAGAGGTCACTCACCAGTCTTCTCCTTGGCCTAGGCTAATTCCCTTGACTCGCCCCAGCTCATCAAGCAACTTTCTGATTACTAACTTGGTTTTCTGGTACACTGATATCAGGAAGAAGAAACTGTAGGCAAAAGAAAGATGCAGTCCCTTTGCTAAGTTACTACATTCACTGGCTTATCAGTCTCATGAGTTTGCCTGACTTGGCCTGACTCACTCCCTTTGAGCCTGACCAACTCCAGGTAGAGCGATGACACCTGAGGACTACGGGCTGCGGTGACCTCACCGGTGCTGCCTGTCTGCCTGACACCTTGCCTCTATTTCAAGATGCTTCCATCTCCCTCACTGATGATGCCCTCTTAGGGAGGAGTGCTCTCATTTATCTTTGGCGCTTGGCACGGTGCATCTAATGCAGAGAAAGTTTCCACTCAAAGATCTAAGAGATAAGAGTCTTGGTTTTCCAACTGAGCGTGGCCCTACTGCAACAGTCGGCGCTTCCTGGCCCGACCTTCTCAGCATCCTAACATCTGTCTATGGAGGTGGGCACCACTCTGCCAGGAGGGCTCTCCCTAACCCAAGGCCTGGGGAGCACCAACAAACACTGAGTGTATCTCTGCTAGGGACAGATGGGTCACAGTCCCTGCCCTCAATAAGCTCAAAGTTTTTGGTGGGTTTGATTTCTTTTCTTATCTCTAAGTCATACACACCACTTTATGGAGCTCTTTCTGCCTCCTTTTTGCCCATTACACATCGTCTATTTTCCTCTTCTGCGTCTCAAAGTGGGTAGGGTGGGAAGAGTTTGCTGGGATTACAGGGGAGAGGAATTCTTTTCCTTGTCATCCCCACTTCAAGCCTTGCTTCTACTCATAAAGACCAGGAGTCGCATTAATTCCTTATACTCGGAAAACAAAAATCAAGATGAAACGCCTCACCTCTGGCAAGACTCAACAGAACCAAGCCATCTCCCTCCTCCACAACTACACTCTCTCCTAATTATTTTTATCATAGCTGCACAGACGATTTATAGGCTTATGTGTAAATGTGTAAATATATAGCTCTGGCTTGCACCTATCCCCTCAACTTCAGACCCAAATGTCCAACTGCCTATTCCACAGCTGCACTTGGATGTCAAATAAAAATCTCAGATCCAGCATGTCCAAATTCTAACTCTTATTTGTTCATCCCATAGTCTACCTACAACTTTTCATTCTTCTGGTTGCTTTTGTTTCCCCTTTCACTCCCTCCACATCCGATCAAGAGCAAATACATCCCGGATTGGACAGCTTACCACTTTTTCCTTTGCTACCACACCATGCCAAGTCCCCATCATCTGTCCTCTGACTTACCACAATAGCCTCCTACTGGTCTCTGCTTCCACCCTCACACCACCTCACCCAGCACCTGGAGTGAGCCGATTAAAATCCGAAGTCAAACAAGTCAAACCATGTCGCACCTCCTGTTAAAGCCCTCTCATTCAGAACAAAATACAAGTCTTCACTGTGGCCTACAAAGCACCTAGAATGACCTGGGGAGCTCTTAAAAATGCCAGTTCCCAAGCTCTGTCCCAGGTTAACGCAGTCAGCCTCTCTGGGCTTGGGGCCAGGCCTGTTTTAAAGCTTCTCAGGCGAATGCCCCAGGCAGCCAAGCCTAGAATGCCTGCACTAGTGGACCCCGGTTGCATCTGGCCCTCACTCTGCCTCGGCCCCTCCTGCTCCTTCTGGCACTTCTCCAGCATGCCAGGAGCGCTCCTGTCTCAGGGCTTTGCACCTGTTCCTTCTGCCCAGGACACTCTTCTCCTGAAAAGTCCACAAAGGCTCTTGCTCCTCCACCACATACGGGGCCCCACCCATGACTTCACCTCATCTGCGAGGCCTCCCTTCACTTCCCTATGAGCAGCTGCCCTTCCTACACCGGCCCCTTACCCTGTTTTATTTCTTCCCAGCACGTACCACAACCTGACATATTGCACACCCATTTGCTCTGTCTCTCCTGCTAGAACATTAGCCCCTCAAGAGCAGAGGTCTCTCCCTCCCGCTAACTGCTGCACCCTCCATGCCTAGAACAGTGCCTGGGACCCAGGAAGTGCTCGGTAAATATTTGTTAAAATGGATAAATTAAACAACACAGAACCTATTCATGACAAAGTCTGTAGAAAGATTATATGGAGATCCATTTTCATACAATCCATACCCTATGTGACATTTACTTACTTTAAGAAGAAAAACTTGTTTTAAAAAAATTGTTCAAGGAGCGGATGTAGCTCAAGTGGTTGAGTGCCTGCTTCCCATGTACGAGGTCCCGGGTTCAATCCCGGTACCTCCTAAAGACAAAACAAACAAACAAATGAAAAAACCAACTCGGGGGAGCCGGTATAGTTCAGTGGTTGACAGCCAGCTTCCCACATACGAGGTCCTGGTACCTCAAAAAAAAATTGTTCAAAGCAACATAAACCAATTTGATTGATAACTTTGGTAGACAATTTAACAGAACCATTCATTAATCAACCTACCATGGAAAGCTTTTCTTAGAAAATCAAACAGGCTTATGTTTAATAAGTCCTCTTGAGCATAAGATTTGAGGCCCACATTTTTACTTTCTGATCTTGAATCAAGGAATCTGGCCTGCCTAATCAATCCTGCCTCCTTTCATCCCTGAAGCTGACTTTTCTAGAGGTAGCGGTGCTTACATTACCAGGGCTATTTCTAGAGAGAAAGTGGAAAAACTGTTAGTCCTGCTGCTACCTTTAGGTTTGTTTCACTTTGCTTCCTTGTCCAAAAAAAAACCTATCTTGATATTCAATGCAGAAGTAAATTAAGCATGAAACAAAGAACTAGACTCAGATGTATACTATTTTGCAGTATTAAATGAATTTTCGTATATAAAATGTGCTTGGTATGTGATCCCCGTTTTGCTAATCTGCAGGCGTAACTTTCCCACAGCACAGTGGTGACAGCATTCCGCCTTCAGCTTTTAAATAATCTACTTATAAAATTCCCAGTCAATTTACAACAAAAATTTCCAAACACTGTCTGAGGAGGAGACTCGGAGTATTTCATTCCTCACACTTCTGCAAACGGAAAGTGCAGTGGAAAGGGACAATGAGATGGCATTTTACCTGTGTGTGTTCGCAGATGTTTCTTTAGCTGAGACACATCCATGAATTTGCGATGGCAATGGTTACATTCCGGTAATGAGTGGCCTTGTCGCAACAATAAAAAAAGTGTCAGTGCATATATGCTCCCCCTGCATTTCTTCAGTGATTTGTGTTAAGCACTTCCCTGAAAAACAATCACTTTAAATATGGTATTTTAATTAAAAAAACAATAAAGTTTATTAATTTGGAAACAGTTCGTATTTTCCTATGCACCTCACCTCATGGGGGATATGCTGCTTCCCCAATTAAGCTGGGACATTTCCCATCTTCCTAACCATCATCTCTGGTTTACTGGGAGCAAACTGTGTGGCTACGGCCAGTTGCTCTCAAATTACACTCCCTTCTTATCAGTTGGCAGGAAAGAATAGAGGACAATGGGTAGAGCCAGGTGGGACAGAGCCTGGACTGACAGCTGTGGGGTGATGACATCTCTGTCCTGGCACCACGAGCAACCCCTCAGGCAAGTGGTACTCTTGAAAGAAACCACTTCTGTAAGGTTTCTGACTGTGGCACCAAAAATGGAGTATAAAAATTAAATCCAAAGCACATGGTGGTAGAGACTAATACAAGGGCATCTAATTTAGATTGCTTTTTGGACTCTTTCCCCTAAAGACTCAGTTATCTTCTACAGTGTGAATTGAATATTTCAGAAACCAGTAATTTGTATTTGCATGTCTCCCTCATTCATCCAAATTTTCTCCCACTTAATTTTACCTGTATGGACTCGGTAGTGGCTCTTTAGCTGTCTTTTCTGACTGAAATATTTTCCACACTGATCACAGGTAAAAGACTTCTGTCCTGCCGAGAAAAAAATCAAAACACCAAAACATGCAAAAACTATAAAGAACAACTACTAATAAGGTAAATACCACAGTGGTCCCCAGTCCTCGCTTTCTACAAATTGAAACCAATAACTTGCCTGCAAACCCAAGTGCCTTCAGAGTCTACTGCAGTAACATAAATGTGCAAAAGCATGTAAGGCAATAGGGAATGCTGGAGACTGGAGCAGGACTGAAGAATTCAAGTTTCATCTCAGGGCATTAAAGTAAAATAATGCTAAACGCTGGTGATCAAACAAAACATGCATACACACGCCATTCCTTGGCAGTTTGCAGGCCCTAGTTTTAAAGCTCAATGCTGTGCAGAACTCTGTACTCTGACTAATGCATAATCCTTTCAATGACACCACATGGGAAATGAAACCAGGCAGAGGAGAGACCATCTGGGTCAAAGAATGCCCACCCAGGAAGAGGGGCAGGGAACGTGGTGACAGTAAGCCCCACGGAGCAAACCCGGCTACCTGAGTGTAGGCTCATGTGCTCCAGCAGTGAGTGCTTGGTGGTCAAAGCCTTGCCGCACTCGGTGCAGGTGTACGGCCGTTCGCCTGTGTGCATCCTGGTGTGGACCTGCAGGGAGTGCTTTTGGGCAAAGCCTTTTCCACACTCGTTACATTTGAAAGGTCGCTCCCCTGGAACAAGAGCCCCAGAAGCATGGTGTAAGCAGGAATGTGTGCATCTTTCTGTTCCCTCCCAAATTAAAATGGCAATCAAGGGATTTCCTTAAAATGCATATATCCCCTTGACAGACAGATGGATTGACACACTGATGTACAGACAGAATGGTATTGCAAATGTGGCAAATTGTTCAAATTGGTGGGTCTGGTATCTGAGAAGATAAGGGTTTGTTGGAGCTCCCTGTATGGAGTTTATATTATTTTTGTAACTGTCTTGTAAGTTTGAAAGTATTTAAAAATAAAAGTGCTGTTTTTGTTTTTTCTTTTTTAAAGGCCTATATCCCAAAGGAACAGGAAAAGTGACATCAGCAATACAATTTTGGAAGCTGGAAGAGATGAACTTAAAGTCAGCAGCAAGGGGTGCAAAAACACAGCCTAATTTTAAAGACACCATCCAAAGGCTCAGACTTGATGAGACCTGGCATCTCTTAAAATAGGGGTGAGTCTGTTTCAAAGGCAGTTAGGACCCCAATTCCCCAGATCCAGTCCCCCAATTCCATGCAGCCAGTAGAGTGCCCCCCTGCCCCCCAACAGAAGACAGAGATTGTTCTCTGAAGAGGGCAAAACAAAGGGTCTCCAGAGTGGGGTCACCAGGCCGGTGAGTAGCACTACTGCAGGGAGAGCAGTCGAATGTTACAACTGAGAAGTTGAGACCTCCCTAACCTTTTTCTCCCTCAAGCTCCAGGACACTGGCAGTTGGACCTAGAGCCACCAGCTGGGTAAGCGGAAGCATCTTCTCCTGGAACGAGAAGGGCCCAAGGTGAAGGAGCTGAAGATGCCGACGCCAGGCATCACCAAGGAGGTGGAGTCCAGTGGCATCACCTCCAGGGCAGCCACTGTCTATGGGCCATATCCATACCCACGAAGCCGCTATTTAGCTTCTTAGCACCCCACTCTCACATATGATTAAGTATGATTTTTAAAAAATCACCAGATATTCAAGGAAAGCCTCCAATAGTATATCCAGAAACAAAAACAAACAAGAAAAATGCAACTTGCAGAAAACAGAGACTGCCCAGGGTAAAGAAAACATTAAAAACTAATAAATAAATGTCATCCTTAACATGCTCACAGACGTGAAACAATATTACATTGTGAAACAACATGAGGATGCTATTAAAAAAGAGAATTTAGAAAACAAAGAAGAGCTCCTAGAAGTAAAAAAATTAAGAGAATTAAAAACGCAATATAAGAGATGTAAGAAAAAGTGGAAATCTCCCAAAAAGTGGAGCAAAAAGGACAGAAAATGACAGAAAAGGGAGGTTAGAGGATGAGTCCAGGAGTTCAAACAGCCAAACAGCAGGAGTTCCAGAGAGAGCAGAGAAAACGGAAGGAAGGAAATTATTAATGATATAATTCAAGAAAAATGGCCAGACATGAAGGACATGCTTGCAGACAACAAGGCCCAGATGGTAGCCACCCCAATGGAAGAAAACTGACCTGCACCTAAGTGATTCACTGTGAAATTTCAGAATACTGGGGCAAAGAGGGGATATTTTTCTCAATAAGCCTTGTAGAAATATTTAATTCTTTAAACTATGCACATATGTATCTTTGATAAAATAACCCAAATTTACAAAATAGAATCTACTAATACTCAACAAACATTTATCAAATGTCAGCTTTTCTCATTGTCCTGGAATTCAGGGTTCTCAAGCTATCTGTACTTAAAATCCCTGGGGAGCTTTTAAAACCACCAATGCTCCAGACAATTAGAAGCTCTGGGGGTGGGGCTGAGGCACCGGCAGTTTTAGGTCTCCAGGTGATTCTAATATTCAGCCAGGTTGAGAACCACAGTGCTAGAGGCTGCTGGATGAGAGCAGGGACTGAAGCACCAGTCCCTCTAGTCAAACTTACAATTACGCTGGGGGCTCTACAGGTGGTAACTGCTTCCCGACCCAAACCAGAGTGAGTTAAGTGCCTTGAGAGGGGGCTCAAAGGAGGAAGGGATATCTGGCTAGGGCTGCATTGTCCAATACGGTGGCCACTATGTATACGTGGTTATAAAAATTCAAATTAAAAATTCAGTTCCTGTCACATTAGCCACATTTCAAGTGCTCAGTGGCCAGTGGCTGCTGTATTGAACAGCACAGATACAGAACATTTCCAACATCCCAGAAGGTTCTACTGGCCAATGCTGAGTTAACACAACCAAACTGGAGGAGGCATTTATGGATGGCCGAGTGAGAAAGCTGCCCAAACAGAAGAAAACGACCCAGGCAACGCGTAGCTGTGGTCAAGAACAAGGAATGTTTGAGAGTTAGAAAGCAGAGTAAGTTTGGCTAGAGCTTGATACCCGAAAGATACAACTCCAAATAAGAGCAGGGATTGTGAATCCCAGCTCTGTCACCACATATGTGACTCTGGGCAAGTTACGTAAGCTTTCTAGGACTTAGCCTCTTGATCGTGCAACTCGGATAATATTACTTCGGACTGTGGTGAGAATTAAATGCAATAACATGTATGAAGGCTTTAGCACAATGTCTGTCACATGGAAGTTGCACAATAAATGATAGCTATTGTTATCAGTACTACACCAAATTCCAAAACATATCCCAGTAAGCTGTGAAAGCATGATTACCCGTGTGGCTTCTCTGGTGGATTGCTAAAAAGTGATTATACTTAAAGACTTTGCCACAGTCTTTACAACGGGCCTCAGGGCCAGGGCGCTTTCTCCTCCCAAAAGTCCTCTTGGCTGAACCCTGCTCGTCTTCATCCCCAAGTTTGTAGTCTTTAAGTTTGACAGATCTCCGAATCCTCCGCTTGCTATACCGACTCTGGGTGGCCTGCCCATCCTGGTTCTTGGGATCACAGTTCTCATCTTTCTCAGGTTGCATTTCCTCTACTCCACCTGACTCACAGGCAGGCTCAGAGGCTTCCATTTCTTTTGCTGGAATCATTTCATTCAGTAAACCATCGTCTCCTCCTTTAGCCATAAAGTTTTGTCTATTTTGAACGGAATTGTTCACTCTTAGCTGTATCTCTTCCTCTGCAGCCAGTTCTGATTTCCCCTTCTGCACACTATTGACTTTTCTTGGTCTTCCCCGTTTCCGCTTTGGAGGATCATTTTTCTTATTAGAAATAACAACGACTGGAGCACCAGCAGTGTTCAAAATCGTTGTCTGTGGGGAGCTATGATTTTGAAAGTCTGTGTAAGCCTTTACCAGGTCATAGACTTTTAAGAACTGAGCAGTAGCCAGGATTTGTTCTGTACTTTTCTCACTGGCATGGAGATAGCCAGTGTAGATGAATTCCAGCAGGATACTAAATGTGTCGGCAACCATGCCTTCCAGCATATAAATGGACTGGCCGATCTCCCCCTCTTCAGCAAACATCATTGAGAAGTATTCGCTACTGGCAGCAAGTAAGGCTTTGTGGGCCCGGAAATGTACATTCTCTACGATTAAAGTAATGTCACAGAGAAAGCCTTTCTTCCTCTGATCCTCAAAACTGGCCAGGACCGTGTCACTGTGAGTGCCCGAGTGTACAACAAGCTGACCAGAAGGCTCTGAGGATGTTTCTGCCATTTTCTTTTATAAGCCAAGAAGGCTCAATCTGAAAAAAAGAAAACAAGGTTTAAAAATGAGGTTGATCCTGGCCCAAAGGAACCTGCTATTCACCTCATATGACCTGAGTTGTACTAGGTAACATTTTTTAAAAGTCTATTTACAAACTTGGCTTTTTGTTCTCATTCCTGGTGTACCATTAACTAGCTGGGTGGGTTCCCAATATCCGTGTATTCTCTCAGGATCTTTCTCCCTAAGACTAAGGAATTGGGGTCAACCATTTGTAAAATCCTTCCCAATCCTTTCTATGGGTGCATAAATACTGGAATGTGAACTACACTGTCTCAATTTTAGACATTTGCAACCATTTCGCTTGTGAAAACAAAGGTGAAAAAGCTGAAGAAAATGTAAGTGTGTAAAGTGAATCTGGGGGTAACGGTGAAATACCGTGGGCTGCATGGCGCCTCGCTTTGGACATGCGGCGTGGACTGGCCAGGCTGGCGTGAGGCGGCGCGGAGACGCGGGCTGACGATTCCCCGGCGCCTGAGGCCCGCCGAGGAGGGGGCTGCGGCGAGGGAAGAAGCGCACCCGCGACCCTAGGCCCAGCAGAGGGGCAAAAGGCTGGGCAGGAGTCGGCAGGGCCGCGGCACCCGCGCCAAAGACAGCGGGCCCGAGTTGGACCTACCTCTCGGGAGCGCCCGGCGGGGATCGGGTCGCGGCCGGCCTGCCCGGCGGCCTGGCGGGCGCACCCACTCCTGGCCCGCCTCGTCCCTCAGCTCAGCCCCGCCAGCCGCTGGGGAGCCAGCGCCACCCCGGGTTCGGCCTCTGCGCAGCGGCCGCCGCCGACCCGGAAGAGCCCGCGCCGGGAGCAGGCCGCGCACGGACGCCGGACCACGTGGCCCGCGGAGGCGTCCCCTGCGGCGGGGCCGGGGCGGGGCCACTCGGGGGCCGGGGCGGGGCTCCTGTTTCTCCGTAAGCTGGCGCCGTGCCCGGGAAAGGCGTGGTTACGTGGCGGTTTTGGAAATTTTGTATTTTATCAGACTGTCAGAGCCTCACCGACACTTTAATCAAATTTGTCTCCCTCCAGACACCGAAGCTGGCGTTAAGGTCTTGAATGTGTGGTGAGCGCATGAAATCGCATTTATTGATTGTCATTACCACCATCACCATTATATAATGTTAATGATCATAATTATTCAGTTCCTAAATGTTTTTCACATCTTCCCCCTCCTTTCTATGCCTGCTTCCAATGCCATAGCCAAGAAGTGAAGACAGCGCTCGCTGTCAGACCGGTCTGGATACCTAGTGATAAAAGAAAAAACTTTTCATGCAATTTAGGATCTCAGCATTATCAAGGGTTTCGTGAATTGGGCGGCATCACACAGAGAAATTTGGGAGCTGATATAGGGCAAGACGAGATGCACCAAAAAACCAGGAACTAAGGTGGCACAGGCAGTAAGACGCCTCTTTCCCACATCGGAGGTTCCCAGGATCAAATCCTGGTGAAAACAGGAGGAGTAGGATGAGAAGAGAGAGCAGAAAACAGACACAGAGAATTGCCCAGTGAATGGACAGAAAAACAGCAAAAACAGGGACTTGGGGGGGTGGTAAAAATGAATAAAAGTAAGTAAATAAACAAATCTTCAACAACAAAATAAAGGAAAGATGAGCAGGTTTTTCTTTGGTAAAAGACTTGTTTACTGCAAATGTATAGGGTTAATATCTATGTTACATCAAGAACCTATGCAAAACAATTTAAAATGCCCAATGAATACAAGGGCAAAGGACATGAAAAAATAATTCACAAAAGAGGAAATGCAACTGGTGATCAGAATATGCAAAAATGTCCTATCTCATTATTGATTCAAATTAAAGCAACAATTTACCTTTTACCCATTTTATTTTTATTTTTATTTTTTTTTATGGTGAAATTGACTCTAAGTCATAATTCTTTTCTTTTTTTTTATTGTGGGTAAAAATCAAATTTTTCACAATACATACCAATATTTGTAAAATGATATATAAATACATATGCATATATGTGCATTTGCTTACATAGATGTTATTTTATATATATATATATATATATATATATATTTTAAAGGTGCTTAGATTACCCCTTTTACCCATTTTAATAAGCAAGAAGATAAGGCCAAATGCTAGTAAAGATGTAATAAAGTTGGTGTTCTTGGGCACTCCTGGAGGCAGTGTGACTTGCTATAATCATTTTGGAAGTTTGGTCATAAGAATGGTCACCCATAAAAATATTCATCCCCTTTAGCCCAGCATTTCCCAGAATTTCTCTCAGGCAAATACTCCCAAATATGGTGTTGGGGGAGAGGTTAATCACAGGACTTGTTTTTCGTTTTTTTTAAGGGACCACCTGGGCTCGAATCCAGGACCTTGTACACGGGAAGCAGGTGCTCAATCACTTGAGCTACATCTGTTCCTCTAGGGCTTTTTTTTTTTCCAGGTACCGCAGGCCGGCAATTGAACCTGGGACCTCTTATGTGGGAAGCCAGCGCTCCACCACTGAGCAATATTGGCTTCCCTGAGTAGGTTTTCTTGTCTGTTTTGCTTATTGTTTTTGCTCTTTTAGAAGGCACTGGGAACCGAATCAGGACTTCCCACATGGGAGGCAGGCACTCAACTGCTTGAGTCACATCTGCTACCTAGGACTTGTTAATACAGGACAAATGTGCACAGTCCAACAACAGGAATGGTCAAATATATAGAATATCACCTTGATGGATTTGAGTGTAGCCAATAAAAAAACAAACCTGAAAGGCAAGGAAGTAGATTTCCATATTTTATTAACTTTAGCTGTTTCACTTTTTTGTCTTAGGGTCTGTCGCATGGGGGCTGCTTTTCCTCCCTGGGTGAGACTATACTCTTGGTTCTTTTGGTGCAGTGAACATGACATCTAGACAAGCCATTTGGAGGCATAGTCTGGTTGAAGTTTCTCTCACCTGTGGCTCTGCACTGTCTCAGGGGGGTGAACATTGGGGGGTCTCTGTGAGCCCAGAGAGGTTAACACTCTCATTATTTTGTTCAAGGAAGAAATTAAGGGTCCCTGGCCACCCAGTCAGAATACTCCTTTATCTTATTTGGGACACTAATAGATGGACATTTCTCTAATCAGTTACAGAAACATGCAAGTATAGTTTCTAAACAAAAGAGCTAT